>PVLC010036594.1:0-15623 GCA_004027655.1 Graphiurus murinus
GGTGACCAGCAGGTGGGAGTGGAAGTATCGGGGCCCCTGCTCACCCGTGTGGGCCTGGGAGGCCCGGGAGCTCATGACCTTGGGTTCGGGGAGAAGGGGGAGGGCCTCAACTTGTCTGTCTGCTGGCTGCAGGCTCCGGGGTCTACATCACACGTGGTCAGCTCATGAACTGCCACCTGTGCGCGGGCGTGAAGCACAAGGTCTTGCTGCGGAGGCTCCTGGCCACCTTCTTTGACAGGTAGGTGGAGAGTTGGGGGGGGGGGGCTTTCAGAAGGTTCTAGAATTGCCTGCGGCTGTTGAGCTGAGCGCCATCACGGTTGCAGCACTCAAAGGCCCCCCACATTTTCCTGACTTCAGGCAAGGATGACGGGAGGCTGGCACGTCCCCTTAGACCAGGGCTCAGGCTAGGAGGGGGCTGGGTTTCTTGGTGTTTCCCAAAAGGCTTGTGGGTCCCCTAAAAACCACCATAAAATAGCAGAAAGCCACATGTACCCCATCATACGGACAGGCCAGCTGAGCTTCCCCAAGGCAAGCCAGTCACGCAGACGACCCCCGAGGCCCTGCAGCTTCCTAGACCAGCTGCTCAGGTTGCACTCTGCGGGAGCCCTGGCCCCTGTCCAGTCCCTTCGAGGAAGGCGGGGCTGGCTCCCGCCATGGACTGGACTCTGGGACGTGCACCCCAGTGCGGGAGGCCGCCAGGTGGGGCTGAGAGGCCATGTTCCTCGGTCCCCTCTGGCCCGGTCACCTCCCTCCCTGGTCTCTCCACCAGGAACACGCTGGCCAACAGCTGCGGCACAGGCATCCGCTCCTCCACCAGCGACCCCAGCCGCAAGCCGCTGGACAGCCGGGTCTTGAACGCCGTGAAACGTGAGTGGGCCGGGCCCTCGGGAGCGCGGGGAGCCCGGGGAGGGGAGGCCGGGTGGGCCCCGGGGGCCTCCAGCTGCCCGCGGCTTCTCCCCGAGTGCCGGCAGAGGAGGGAAAAAAGCAGCTCGGGAGCCGGGTCCCGAGGTGTGAGCGGCCTTGGTCGGTTTCCAAGCGTGATGAATTCAGCTGCGAAACTATTTTAATATGTGAAATAGATCTAATTTTCCTTTTTGAACAAAACCCCTTATTTACATGTTGAGGTTATTTTGAGCATTTGCCATCTGTTCGGCCGGCTTCTGCCTCCCGCTCCTGGGTGGCGGGGCGGAGCCCGGTCCATCCCTCTCGTGGCCGATCCCGGCCCAGCTCCACACCGCTGCTGCCCGGCTCGGGCCGGACTGGCCGGAAACACACGACCATTGGCCCAGGAGACACTAGTTTATTTTCTTGCTTAAAAAAAAATCTCTCATGAAGCTAATTCTGTTTTAGAGCAGAGAGGGCCCTTGGCAGTTAGTAATTACAGTCCCGAAGCGCAGGATGACAGCCGCACCCCAGGAAGACGCAGGGAGGGAGGCTGGCTGGCGCTCCCCAGCAGGACTCACCGTGGGCCCTTGCCAGCCTCCTTACTCTTTGGGGACCCGAGCCCCGGCTTCGGTCTGTGGCTCCAGGTGGAAGAAAGAGGAGAGTCTTGTTTGTTTTTTAAATGGATGACGATGGCCACCAGCCATCACTACTGAGGACTAGGACAAGGAAGGGTCTTGACGAGGAGCTGACTCTTCTTGTCACCCTGTGAGGAAGCCCTGTGGTCAGTCTCAGTTTGCAGGTGGAGGTGGGAAGGCCCGGAGAGGTTAAACACAGGTCCAAGCAGGAGAGGCCGTCCCCAAGGTTCGTGCAAAGTGGACCACTGGTCCGACAGCTCAGACCAGGAAGCCCCTGGTCTCCGTGCCAGTGGGGCCTGAGACGGAGGACGGTCCCTGCAGGTCCCCGGCCCTCCAGCCCCGTAACACTGAGGTTCAGGCAGGGCAGCGGGCACGACAGTGGGTAGGAGGCCACCCTCATGCCCACCTCTGCCCTGTCCCCGTCCCCGCAGTGTACTGTCAGAACTTCGCCCCCAGCTTCAAGGAGAGCGAGATGAACGTGATCGCCGCCGACATGTGCACCAACGCTCGTCGCGTCCGCAAGCGCTGGCTGCCCAAGATCAAGTCCATGCTGCCGGAGGGCGTGGAGATGTACCGCACGGTCATGGGCACCTCGGCCGCCAGCCTGCCCCTGGACCCCGAGTTCCCGCCCGCCGCCGCCGCTGCCGCCGCCGCGCAGGTGTTCGAGCAACGCATCTTCGCCGAGCGGCGGAACGACGCGGCCACCATTGTGGCTCTGAGAACTGACGCTGTGAATGTCGATCTGGGTGCCCCAGCCAACGCCACCTTCGAGGCCGGAGAGGAGACCGATGGGGCCGGCTCCGTCATCCAGGAGGTGGCCGCCCCGGAACCGCTGCCTGCCGATGGCCAGAGCCCCCCACAGCCCTTCGAGCAGGGCAGCACCAGCTCCAGCAGGCCCCAGACGCCAGCGGCCGCGGCGACAAGAAGGCCGGAGGGCACCTACGCAGGGACTTTGTAAGAGGGGGCCCGCGCGGCTGCCCGTGAGGGACCGAGTACTAAGCTGCTTGCATGCGTTACTAATAACAAACAAATGTGATCAAGCCACTTACCTACTGAACTGCTACTGCTGCCTGACGACAATGTGATTTTTATTCTGCCTGTATTTAAAATGGATGAAGGAAACACGCGTTCATTATACTGTAAACAGCTAGGCGCTGGCCACCGCTCAGAGGAGGCCCCGGCGCTCCTTTTTGATATTCGCGAGGTCAGTCTCCTATCGTAGGAGAGGGCTGAGAGGCCGCAGGCCCCTGGGCTCCAGCCCTGCCCCTGCCCGGCCTGCCTTCCTGCTCCCCCTGCCTGGGAGAGGCGGCTGGGCACAGGGGCCTGGGGCCGGGTGGGGCACATGACACTCCATTTCTTCCACGGGGACCCTCACTGGGGCGATGGGGCAGCACTGGTCCCCCAGGGGCCAAACTCCTTTTGTTTTTCCTTCTTCCTGAGATGCCACCTGCGTGGGTGCATGCGTGCGTGCGTGCGTGCGTGCGTGTGTGTGTGCGCGCACGTGCGTGCGTGCGTGGGTGCGTGCGTGCGTGTGTGTGTGTGCAGGGACCAGTCCTGACAGTACAGGGATGGCGCTTCCCTCCGGGGTGGGGAAAGCGTGCCCGTTCTCCCCTATACCTTCTCCTTGTCCTGCCCCCCTCCTCTCAGCTCCGTGGCCCCTCGGTCCAGCCGAAGTCCCTGGGGTGGCCTGCTGCCCTCTGGGGCACTGCTGGCTCCTGCCCTGCCGGCCACCCTCCCATGACGGGGGCGGGGGGACCGCCACCCTGTGCCCACCTTGGGCCCCAACTCCCCAGCTGCTCTGGGATTTTGCTTGTTTGGTGTTTTTGTTTAGTTCAGATCTATTTCATTTATGATTTGGAAACTTTCAGACCCAATAGAGCAAAAAATTGGGGAGGGACAAGAGTCCCTGTCCTTGGCCTACTGCAGACTGGGGGGCGAGTAAATACCCATGTCCCCCAACCTGGCCAGGCCCAGGCACCTCCTGTTGCATGCAGAGGGCCCCAGGAAAGCGCACAGGCTGTGCGGAGCTGGGCGCTCTGCTGGGCGGGACATGCCGCCTGGGCCGGGGCTGCGGGGAGTGGACGGTGGGCTCGGGCCTGAACTGGGGCATTTGGGACCCCAGTTGGGGACCAGCGGGTCAGGAAGTCTTCAAGGAGGGCCACGGAGGGCGCTGGCAGGTTTGAGGTAGCCGGAGTGCCCACTTAGAAGCTGTGTTGTGTTTTCAGTGGCCACAGACTGTGAAGTGCATACGGGCATATGCCCAGCTGGCCCTTCCTCTGTCCTGTCCAGGGGCTGGCCGCAGAGCCCAGGTAACTCCTGGTGTGGCCAGGGACCTCCATTCTAAGACTTGAAGGGTCCGCTGCCTCTCCCGTCCCTCCGTCCATCCTGAACTACCTGTCCCTCATGTGCGCGTGGGCAGGCAGGTCCCCCCCCCACCCCTGCTAGAGGGCTGGGCTCTGGGTCCAATGTGGGGGGCCCTGGGAGTGTGGTGTAGACACCCACCCACCTCTCCTCACTCCTGCTGGCATGGCCTCCCCAAGTGGGAGGCCTTGGGGAGACCTCCCCGGGGGCCCCTGCCTACACTGGCCAGCCTCGAGCACCTGCCCACCCTCCAGAAAGATCCAGTGGTGTTGGATCCAGAGGCGGGAGGACCATGGGCAGGCACCACAGGAGCTGACCTCTGCCCCTTGCCTGCCTCTCGGGGCCTACGTCCAGGGAGCCCCAGGCCTACATTCCTGGGCTGCAGCTAGCATAGAGGGCCCACGGCTCTGGCCTGGACCTCCAGCCACCACCTGGCGTGAGGCGGGCCCCTCTCTGGCTCCCCCCCACCACCTTGGGCGCAGGTGGGCTGGATCCCCCAGGGGGCCCTGGAGGGACCTGGACCAAGCCTTCTTAGCGCTGGGAGGAGTCTGCGGGGTGTCAGCGGAGAGGGCGGGTGAGGTGGAGCGGCACCCTGACCCCTCTGAAGTTTTCCCTCATCTGCTTCCCTCACCCAATTTGCACTTTAATTTGACCATCCCCAGGGACCTTTGGGAGATGGCCCCAGCTGTCCTGGCTGTTGACAGAAGGGCTCTCTCTCCCCGCTCCACTCCAAAGTGGGTACGGGCCCCCACCCTGGGCCAGCACAGGGAGGGTGCTGCCGGCTGCCGGAGGAGGTGGCGGCCGCACAGAACGCCTGACCGCTGCTCGGGCTAGCACAATGTCCCGAAACCTCTGTCCCTTAAGTAGTTTATAGTCGCCGTCTGTTTTGTTGTTCTGGGTAAGGAAGGCAAGAGCTATAGGTAAAACTTAAATAATAATACTTCAATGTGAATGGGTTCTGAGCTCGCCCTGTGCCCCGGGTGGGCCGGGCCGAGCGTTTTGCACTAATGTGTCCGCAGGGGACGTGATCGGGAGCGTTTGCAGATGTGCGTGGCCGATGACTGTACCCGCTGGGGGCCCTCCCTCCGCATCCTGAATGTACGTCGGCGCAGGCGGCGGGCAGCGGGCCTGGGCTCGGAGGGGCCTTCCAGAGTGCCTTAGCATCTTTTGATCATTTTTCCCAAGGAAAACCAATTAAGAAAACCGGACCCTCCCCCCTCCTTTGTTTACAAGATGACTAATTCCAGAATCGGGGGCTGTCTTGTCCTGCGAGCGTGACCCTGACTCGTCCAGACCCTGCAGGCGACAGACGAGCCACTCAGTATTTATGAGATGTCTGCACCTTTATTCCTAAGCTTGACTACTAGCAATACGCATATACTATATAGAGTCTATTATAGAGCTAAGTTATATCGGCGCCTTTTCTAGGAGGACGGTTGGGACTGGACCGCCTTGGAGCTGCTGAGGCGGTGGCTGGCCTGGGGTCCAGCCGCTGCTCCTGCCTTCCCCTCCCCTCCCAGAGGGGACGGCCCCGGGAGGCAGCGGGGACGAGTGCAAAAGGTCCAGAGGAAGGGACCAGAGACGGGCAGACGCTGTGAGCTCCGGGAGGCCGCCAGCCCGGCCTCGGTACTTGAATTCTGTCCCGTGTTCCGAACTGGGCCCGCTCCCCCGCCAAGTTCTCTGTGGTTGCTTGAGTTTGCATCTGATTTGGTGTCTTACTTTGCCCCTGAATGTGGATGCAGCCATGCGTGAGAGGCAGCAGGGAGAGACACTTGCTCGGGTGTCCCGCGTCGGGCGGCTGCTGGGCCGAGGGGAAGACTGGTTGCTTGGACTTGTTTCTCCCGAAAACTCACTGTTCCGTGTTCCTGTTCAGAGCCAGCCAGAGGGCGAAGGAGGGGACTGGGAGGGGCTGGTTGGAGGCAGGACCTGTCCCCCGCCAGGGGACTCTGGAGTGCCTGCTGCTGATATGGTCTCCTTCAACAGCTGGAACTCTCTAGGCCCAGCCCTGCCCCTGCCTCCGGTCCTGTCCTGCATGGGCCCCCCTTGGGCGGGTTATTCTTAAGGAAGTATCTTTGCCAAAGTGGGGGAAAGGCTATGGCCCATTAACCAACTGAAATCCCCTGGCAGGAAGTCCTAGACGCGGGACAGAGCGCGTGGCTGTCTCTGCTTTAACTACTGTTTCGGAATGGTGCTGCTGCTGCCGCCGCCGCTGCATGAATTCCTCCTTACGTCAGCCAGCCGGCTCTGCGCGGGGTCAGGGCGGGAGTGTGCAGGGCTCGGTGCAAGATGTTTCTGAAATGGCAAAGGTGTCTTGCTTTTGTTTGTTTGTTTTGTTTTGTTGTTGAAAAAAGAAGAGGAAAATTATCTAGAATCTAAAGCATTCAGATTGGATGACCTGCTCGTGTTCTGATCAAGCGCCTCCCTCGCTAGCGTTTTGCACACGATTGTGATTTTTATGTCAAAAGAAGCCAAAACTTGCAATACTATTTTTAGCAGACAAAAAAGAAAAATCCTAAGTATAAAATGTATAAATATTTTTAATTGAACATTTGGATGGCACTGGGTGAATGAACATTCATCCTTTCCACAGAGTGTTTGGAGAACAGAGACTTAAAAAAGGAGTCAGTTGTTTTAAAGGATTTGTCTTGGAGGTTAGAGTAGTAGTGTAACTCACGACTGTTAAAAAACAAGTTAATAAAGTCAATTTGTTCTTGTGCCGTAAAAGGAGGGCGTCACAGAACCACTGAGTTAGATTCAGCCACCGACGACGCTAGCTTTCTATTGTTTGAGGAGGAGGAAGTCTTTGTTTTGTCCTTCCTCGCTCCCTCTCTGTGCTGTTACCCTGTAGCAACAAGACTGTTACTCTGTAGCCATGGCTGACAACATTGTATCAATAACTAAACCAAGAGCATGGTGCGAGAGCGACCAGGGAACCCGAGGGCTCTGAGCAGGCGTGCCCAGAGCTCTCTCAGAAGGTGGACTCCATGCCAGACGAAAGGATGTCACCATCAATTGTAAAGCGCTTTGTAAAATTCACATTTACAGAATAATAAAGTCAGTTCAAACCCATGTTCCCTGGACTCCGTGTGGCCAGTGAGTCGTGGGGAGGGGACGCTGTTGGGAACTGGGTGGCCAACCATCCTAGGGGGTCCCTGTTTCAGGATCTGGGGTTCTGGAGCCCCACTGTCTACCCAGGACCACCTGACGATCCCCCCCCATCTTATCAGGGAAGTGGGCAGGTAGGTAGGATACCCTGGGGACATTTGTATGGGGCCCTGCCCTGAACCCACAGTCAGGAACGGGGCTACATTTTCTGGGTCTTTTTTTTCTCTTTTTTTTGCGATACTAGGGATTGAACTCAGGGACATTCAACCTCTAAGCTATACCCCCAGCTCTATTTTTCATTCTTTATTTTGAAACAGGGTCTCACTAAGTTGCGGAGGGTCTCACTAAGTAGCTGAGACTGGCCGTGAACCCAGATCCTCCAATCTCAGCCTCCAAAATCCTGGGATTACAAGCATGTACCACCACGCCCGGCTTGGGTATTGGTTTTACTGTCTGCAAAATAGGTAGCTCTCACCTGCCAACCCAGCGGGTATATGACCCCCTCCTCCTTTCTCCTCAGCCAGGCTGTCCCCAGTGGACCAAGGACAGCGGGCAGAGCTCTGAGTGTGATCCCTGAGACCAGCAGCGCCTTTCCACCTCCACCACTACAGGGCCCTGGGGTCCGTGCCCGGCAGCCACCCCCACCTTTGCTCCTCGGCCGTGTCCAGGAAAGTAGGACACGGGCTGGGCTACTTTGCACAAATGTATCCCTGAGAAGCGGGTCCTGGAACCAGCGCTGGGGTCTCCCTCAGGCCCTGCACGCCCTGCATCTGGCGGATCTTCCTCAGTGCCTGTGTAGCAGGCTCCATGGTTCGGCAGTCCCCGCCCCCCGGGGGTGGGGCCACTTCATAGGCTCCGCCCCTCCTCTGTCCCCTGTCACGGACTTCCTAGCACCTGCTCCACTGGACTTACCTGCTCACCTGTCTGTGGGGCCTCACCTGAGGGCAGGCAGGTCTGTCTCACAGTCGTGCTCCCAGAATTGGGAACCAGCAGAGCCCAGGCCTCACGTCTTAAAGGGGAGGTGTGGCTTCCGCGTGGGGGCATGGGACGGAAGGACCCCCATAGCAATGAGGGTGCTGGCTCAGGTTCACCCTGAGCACAGAGGGCGCCTGACTCCTCCATGCTGAGCCCAGCTCCAGGGACCCCCGTGAGAGGGGCAGGGTTGTCACCCCTACCATGTCCGGCAGGCTGACTCCTCTGGGGCAGATGCCTCCCTCCTAGCTGGGGTGCTGGGGGAGGGCTGCTGGGTGCATGCCCGGAAAGCCCAGACGCCCCACCCCGTGGGCCCCAGGGTCCCTGCAGCCAGGCGCCCTGAGGCCCAGAGTATATGGCTGGGAGGCAGGTCTCGGCTGGAACCCAGGAATCCCTTTGCCTGGGGTTTCCAAAAAGGAGGCCGGGCAGCCGCTGCCTGAGGCTCTGTCCCCTGGCCTCCGCCCTTCGCCGGACCTCTTGCACTTGAGGTGGCATCAAACCTCTGCTTCTCGGCCTCCTCCCCCGCCCCCACCCCTGCCCTTTGACCTGTGGGCGGGGGAGGAGGGTGCCCTGTCAGCGGGACATGGTGGCTTTGTCCCTAGCCCTTTGCGACCTAGCACAAAGGATCTGCAGCCCCTGGATGGGAGAGGCGCTCAGCGTGGGGCCAGCAGGGGGACTGGGCTGGTGCTGACCACCTCTCGCTGGCCGCCTGCCCACAGCTGCCACACCTCCAGTGGCAGGCTCCTTACAGTGCCCACAGGTGGGGCACACTCCACACCCGGGGGTGGAGCTGCCATGAGCTTCCCCAGGCCTGCGTGGACAGCAGAGCCGCAAGGGGCTGGCCTGCTTCTGCTCCCAGAGCGGGGGCTTGGAGTGACAGCCCGGCCCAACGCCAGAGCCACCAGGAGGACCAGGTAGGTGGTCACAGGCTGCTCCTCAAGGGCTGAGCGTGGGAGGCGGGAGTCCTTGGCAAAGAGGAGAGAGGTTGGGGGGGCAGGTCGGCAGCAGAGCCCCTCGGCCCCACAGCCAGGAGGGGGCTTCAGGGCCCGGTAGGATGCCTGGGGCAGGTGGGAAGACAGGTAGGATCTGCCCTGCCCGTGCTGCTCAGAGGGGTCCGGTCCCTGGAACTAAGGCATCACTAGCACACACAGACCGGGGAGTGATGGTCGGAGGGGGGGACAAGACAGATTCAGGGTCTCACAGGCTGCGACTGAGTCAGGAGCTAGGGACGCTTGGAGGGGGCTAGTCCCTGTCCTGCTGGGGGGCACGAAGCCACCACCCTCCCTCTGCAGCCCCCACTCTTGGGGGCCATCCTTGGGGGCTGAGCTGGGGGTGGGTGGGTGGTAGGGGTGGCCCTGGTGGGAATGCAGCTGCCCAGGGTGAAGTCTGGACACAGACCTCCAACACAGCCCGCCCTTCCCCTGTGCTGCCTGCGGGGACCTGCTGTGCCGGGGTCCTCCTGGTGGCAGGCTGGATGAAGCCCCTTGGGTGGTCCAAAGCCCCCTCCTGCCCAGCCCTCCACGCCCCCTAGTTGGCTAGCAGGGACTCAGCTGCAGGGTGACGGTTTGGAGAGAGAGGAGCAGGGGGTCTTGGTGGGGAAACTTGCATGCAGGACCAGCAGGGGGACTTGGGGGGTCCCAGCCAGACGCCACCCCCTCCCGCCCTGGGATACAGGCCTGGCTGAGCAGAGGAGTGGCCTTAGGAGAGCTGGTCCCGGGCTCCTGGGACCTGTAATGGACTAATAGCTGCGGACAGATGCTCAGGATGGACGACATTGTCTAGTGGGGAGGGCGTGGGGAGGACCCAGGTGTCCAGGAAAGGCGGCCTACTTCTCCAGGGCAGCTCTCAGGGCGGGCACCGCTCCGGCCAGCCCACCACCCGGGCAGGGCAGGCGGGCACTGAGCTGGGAGCAGGGTCTCCGTGTGTGGCCTGGGCTCCATCAGGTAACGTAAGAACAGAAGCCACCCTGGGGAGGAGCCAGCCACCGGCCTCTCTGGTCCCTCATGATGCCAAAATGTGTCCCTTCAACAGCAGGCCCAGCCCCGGGAGCCCCCATCTGCTCTGTGCTGGAGCTCCAGACAGGTCAGTCCTGCTCAGGGGCCAAGCGCCCAGCCCCTGGCCTCAGCCCTCAGCCCAGAGTGCAGGCAGGGACAAGGTTCCCTCAGGGGAGCAGTCCCGGTCCCCAGCTGGGAAAGGAGGTTGAGAGAACTTGACCTGCAGGGGAATCTGAGCTCCCTTGGTCTGGGTTTCTGACCCAGGACCCCTCCTTCCCTTCCTTAGTCTCGGAGGCTAAGACACAGTCTAGCAGTTTTCTTTCTTTCTCTTTTATTTTATTTATTTACTTATTTTTTTTTTGGAGTACTGGGGATTGAACTCAGGGGCATTCTCTCTCCAAGCTGTACCCAGCCCTGTTTTTTATTCTTACAACAGGGTCTCACTAAGTTGCAGATGGCTTCACACTAAGTAACTGAGGCTGGCCGCAAACCTGCGATTCTCCTGTCTCAGCCTCCCAAGTACTGGGATTACAAGCATGTGCTACCACACCCAGCTCAGTTCAGCAGGTTTTGTTTTGTTTTGTTTTGTTTTGTTTTGTTTGCGGTACTGGGGATTGGACCCAGGGGCATTCTACCTCCAAGCTACAGCCCCAGCCCTATTTTTCATTCTTTATTTTGAAACAGGGTTTCACTAAGTTGCAGAGGGCCTCACTAAGTAGCTGAGGCTGGCGGAGAACCCGGATCCTCCTGTCTCAGCCTCCCAAGTACTGGGATTACAAGCGTTCATGCCCAGCTGATGCGGGGTTTTTGTCAGAAGGAGGGTGGGGAGCCTCAGTCCTGGCTGAGGTCTCACCTGACACTCAAGCTGCCCCCAGAGCCAGCCTGACTCCAGCAGCGGTGGCAGAAGAGGCCCGTTGGGTCTGACTTGGGGAGCCAGGGTCTGGAGCCCGAGGGACGGCTGACTCATCCACCAGCAGCTCCTCCTCTCCCTCCTCCATGTGTCCTCCCACCAAACCCTGCTCCCCGCCCCCAGGGGAGGAAGCATGGGGGTGTCCCCAACCCTGAGCCCCGGCTTTGGGGTCACTTTGAGGGAGTGCTGCAGTGGCCACGAAACTCCATGGACCCCAAGACTCGCCCTGAGGGGCAGGGAGAGGAGAGAGCTGGGAGACCCCAACCCCAGCCCACTGGGGCACCCCCCAAGAAGGCCTGGAGAGTCCCCCAACTCCACAAGTGACCGGACCTGACCCTCTCGGGAGTCACACTGTCGTACTCCCCCTGTACTGTAGAGCTGTGGGGGCTGGCTGGTCAGCCGATGGCGGGAACAAGATGGAGAACCCTCTCCTCCTGAGGAAGCCCACAGAGCTTCCCAAGGGTTCCCTGCTGCCCTGCCCACGAGCAGCTGCCCCCAGCACGGGTACCAGGAGGGGCACAGGGGCGGGTGGCAGGGCTGCCTTGGGCTTGGATCGGCTGCTCCTCTTCTTGTCCTCTCAGGAAGTGGTCCAGTCAGTGTCCACCCTGGTGGGCCTCAGGCCGGGGAGCCGGCCGGGCGCCGAGGGAGACAGTGTCCAGCCCTGGAGGCCCTTGGGGAGGCCAGCAGTGGGAACAAGGGGCTCTGGGCTCAGGCACTGGCTGAAGGAGTCGGGGCTGCCAGAGGGGGTCAAGCAAAGGAGTTGGGGGACCCCTCCCTCTGGGAACGCTCCAGGTCCTTGGGCACTCAGTGGTCAATAGCTCAGAAACAGCGGGATCGGAGGCAGACCCAGAAACAGCTGGATTCAGGCCCGGGCTTGGGGTTTGCTTGTGTGGAGTCTGGGCGAGCCCCCGGCCCAGGGGCATTCCGGAGCACAGGACACATCTGTGCTGGGCCGCTGTCGAGGGGGCAGCTGGACTGCAGGTGTGGAAGGTGCGCTCACAGGGCAGGGCCAGGATGGCCCGGCTGGGAAGGAAGTCAGATCCCCCAGCCCCTCCACAGAGAGCAAATCCCTCCCCACAGATGGCAGAATGCCGGGCGCATGACCCTCCCCAAGAGGGAATACATAAATTATTAGGCCTAAAAGCTCAGGCCATTTAGCTTTCATTCGATTGGTGCCCGCGGTGCCCTCTGCATTTTACCGTTTGATTATACATCTGTACCAAGCACCGACTGCTCAGAATACCATTCCTGGAACGGAGGTGGACGGCAGGGCCTGTTGGAACGAAGATCAATTTGATTAGAGAACAGTCAATTACCATGAAGACCATGGCTGTGATCCGGGCAGAACACCCACGCCGCAAAGTATGTAAAAGTTTCCGAGCAAATGCTGACCAGGAGGGGACCTGGGGTGTGGCGTCAGGTCCGTGGCCCAGGACGACGAACAGTCAGGACTCCCAAAGATGGGACCCCTGAGGATTTCCGGGGGGCTTCCTTACCAAAACTAGGGAAAACTGAGCCAGGCCCGGTGGCGCATGCTTGTAATCCCTGTACTTGGGAGGCTGAGACAGGAGGATCGCAGGTTCGTGGTCAGCCTCAGCTACTTAGTGAGGCCCTCTGCAACTTAGTGAGACCCTGTTTCAAAATGAAGAATAAAAAATAGGGCTGGGTGTAGCCAGTATTTTCCCAGTATTGAAAAAGAAAAGCAAAGAAAGAAAGAAAGAATAGGGCTGGGTGTAGCCAGTATTTTCCCAGTATTGAAAAAGAAAAGAAAAGAAAAGAAAGAAAGAAAGAAAGAAAGAAAGAAAGAAAGAAAGAAAGAAAGAAAGAAAGGAAAGAAAGAAAGATGTAGGGGAAGCCGGATCCAGCAACCACAGAGGATTGCCTGAGGGGGAGGGAGGGAAGGGAAGGATTCTGGGCTTACGTCCTGTATGTGCGTCCTGGCCTGACACGCTAATGCTCAGTCTCCTCCTCTGTCAACAGAACAGTAACAGAAACTACAGAAGACAGGCCATCGCCCTTACTCCCCAGATGACTTCAGGGCTTCCAGCTCTTGAGGGGGGAATGTCAGGTAGCTAGCCAAGAATGAGCAGGACAGGGAAAGGGGCACAGGAGGAGCCTCCTGAGGGAGACGGGGATTGCTGTGCCCAGCTGTGGTCAGAGACTTCCAGACGGTCACATTGCAGCTCTAGATTTTGCGCAGTCACGCTAAGAGGCGGCATGAAACCCAAAATAATCATCCCAAATTACTCTGCGTGAGGAGGGCTGGGATTTCTGGACCACATAGAAACTCATCATGTGGCAGACCTGGCCCCCTCCCTTTTTTTAAAATTCTGCTCCCACACTAGCCAGCTCTGTGACCCTCCTGGTAAACTCGCCAATAAAACCCATTACGTTTCACCCTATCTGTGTCCTCCAAGTGAAATCTTTCTTTTGGGGAGACAAGAATTGAGGGCCAGGTGTGGTGGTGCACGCTTGTAATCCTAGTATTTGGGAGGCTGAGACTGGAGGATTCTGGTTCGCGGCCAGCCTCAGCTACTTAGTGAGGCCCTCTGCAACTTAGTGAGACCCTGTTTCAAAATAAAAGAAAAAAAAATAGGACTGGGGATATAGCCAGAGGTAGAATGCCCCTGGGTTCAATCTCCAGTACCAAAAAAAAAAAATGAAAGAAAGAAAATAAAAGATAGGGCTGGGGGTGTAGCTCAGAGGGAGAATGCCCCTGGATTCAATCCCAAATACCAAAGGAAAAAAAAAAGAACTGCGGGAAACTCGCAGCCCTGTGGTATAATTGTGACATGTCCTCTATCAATAGAGCAGTGACAAGCCGGGCGTGGTGGCGCACGCTTGTAATCCCAGCATTTGGGAGGCTGAGACTGGAGGATCTGGGTTTGCGGCCAGCCTCAGCTACCTAGTGAGGCACTCCGCAACTTAGTGAGACCCGGTTTCAAAATAAAGAATAAAAAATAGGGCTGGGGTGTAGCTCGGAGGTAGAATGCCCCTGAGTTCAATCCCCAGTACCGCTAAAAAAAAAAAAAAAATAGCGCAGTGACAGAGGATGTTGAGGCCAGAGAGAAACTCACAGAGCACGGGCCCAGAGACTTCCTTCCATCCCTCCTTTGCCGAGAGCCGGGATCTGGATGCAGCCCCGCTCCCACACAGGGCCCTAGTCGGGGCTGCAGACCTCTCTCTGCCTTCACCCCGCCCTGCCCCGGGGGCCAGCGGTGCCCTCGATACCGCGGTGTGCAGTGGCGGCAGCCCCTGAGCTCCTGAGTGGACCTGGAGCAGCATGGCCCCCGCTGACCCCCTGGTTACCTCTGTAGGGGTCACAGCAAGGTGCTTCTGCACGCACGGAGCCAGTGCCCGGGGAACACCACAGGGGCAGAGAAAGAGCAGGACCTGGAGCTCCGGCCTCGGCGGACCGCTCTTGTGCAGTGAATTCTCTGTCCATGGGTCTGGAGGCCCTGGCGTCTCAGCTCCATCTTCTGGAGTGGGGGCCTTCCTAGTCCCCTAAGCTGGGACGTTGTGGAAGAGGGTTACGCAGTTGCTACCTTGCAGGGGTGTCACAGAAGTTACAACGTGTATTGAATATTGTCACGTGTGTGCAATATTCGCAGATCGCTACTCTGTGCACCCAGCTCGGCTAGTGCTGATCAGGGCTAGTGCTGACTGTCACGGTTCTCGTCGGCCACCCCGGGAATGAGCCCACCAGGGGCGTCCGACGAGGCCAGCGCGGCAGAATGAGCAGGCGGAGGGCGGAGGGTGGAGCCCGGGACCTTGGGAGTCTCTGGTGGCTCATGGCGCCTCAGCCAGCCACCCTCCACCGCCGGGACCCATGGGTGCTGCCTGGCCTGGCACGCTCAGACATCGGAGCAGGCGTGGTGTTTGCTCCACCCCCTGCTGTGGGCCGTGCATGACTCTCCAATCCACCCGTGGATGGCCCACTGCTTTCCAAAGGCTGCCCGTCTGACATTCTTGCTGGCCACCAGGTTTTGAGTCAGTCTTGTGAAGCCTCGACTTTCCTGTCTATTAAATGGATGGGGTGGCACACGCTAGTAATCCCAGAACTTGGGAGGCTGAAATAGAAGGATTGCAGATTTGCAGCCAGCCTTAGAAACTTAGTGAGGCCCCCTGCAATTTGGTGAGACCCTGTTTCAAAATAGAAGAATAAAGCCAGATGTGCTGGCCCACGCCTGTAATCCCTGTACTTGGGAGGCTGAGGCAGCAGGATCGCAGGTTCGAGGCCAGCCTCAACAAGTAGTGAGACTCTCATCAACCTAGCTTCCAAATAAGAAATAAAATCAGGCTGAGGGTGTAGCTCGAAGGTAGGATGCCCCTGGGTCCAATCCCCAGTACCACACACACAAAAAAAAGAAGAAGAAGAAGAAGAAGAAGAAGAAGAAGAAGAAGAAGAAGAAGAAGAAGAAGAAAGAGCTGGGGGGTGCTTCTCAGAGATAGAGTGCCCCTGGGTTCTGTCCCTAGTACCACAAGAAAACAAACAAACAAATAATGAATAAATTAATGAAAACAGGGATGCTTTTCTGTCTGTTAAATGTGGGAAGAGCAGAGAGAGCCCAGCATGTGGCCAGGAGAGACCACGAGCGGAGATGGAGACAGAACAGCAACCTCAGAAACGTTTCGTCTAGTGAGAAGTCAGACGCAGGTACAGGGGCAGAATTCCATTTGCAGGAAAGGTAACAGGCAAATCCCTGGAGAGAGAAAGGGGCCTGTGGCTGTGGGGCTGGAGGGAGGAGATGGTGGGGGGGC
>PVLC010036595.1:0-15688 GCA_004027655.1 Graphiurus murinus
TTGGATGATCCTTCATCTAAAAGGATGATATTTGGCTCAAAATTTAGAACATGGGTCAATGTACCTCCAAGAAGCACAAGCAAATGTATAAAAATGTAGGTTCTTCTCTGCCAGAGTCATATTTCAGCGATGCCTTCTGAACAAGTAGTTTCTCATTTAGTCCTCCTGAAGGGTCAGTGAACTAGGGAATTATGTCCCCGCTTTACAGATGAAGACACTGAGGCTTCATGCGCTTAGCGACTCATCCAAGACCCACAGCTAGTACCTGGTGAAGCCAGGATTACAACCACAGTGGGTGTGAACCCTGACGCTGGGTGAAGTTGATTTCCAGCCTCGTAACAATAGAAGTCATCATTATGCACCCTGAGCTGAAAATGGTTATAAAGAATGAAATGCCACTTTTCATTCATGAAATGTCAGAAAATGCCACTTTGATTCTACAAAAATCATTAGTAATGAACTCAAAGTTATGAGCAAGATGTTCATTAAAGCCATTTTTGCGACGGTAAAATATTGGAAGCAATTCTAAGGTCCAATATGAAGGGAAGGTTGAACAAAATTAAGAAGTATCTTGAAAATAATGTTCACAAAAAATATATGATGATATTGTAAAACATTCATACTAATGTTATTTTTTTTAAAAAAAACTCTGTGGTAAAAGTATGATCCCATCATTTTGGCATCTATATTATTTTATTATGCATAGAAAAACCTCTGGAAAGAAACAAGTGTGTGTGTGTGTGTGTGTGTGTGTGTGTGTGTATTCCTTGGTTTGTTCAGCTGTTCAGCAATGGGGGGTCAAAGACATATGCAAATGGCTGGCATATTCTTCTAGCTACTGCTCGACCCATTGCTTCCCTCAATCACACTTTTTCTTTTTCTATAAACACTTGGCACATTGTTGCAGATATTTTAAGTAAATTTTTATGTTCAAATTTTGTCTCGATGTACATCAACATGCATGCACAAAAAGTGTACAAATCACAGATGACTACTTAATAAATTCTCATAACAATACTGTGATAACTGCCAGCCCAGAGCCCATATCAAGGGTCTCAGTCCTTCCCCAAGGCAAGGACTGTCTTGACTTCTATCACTATAGATTTTCTTTCTATTTTTGAAGTACTCATTAAAGAGTAGCACACCGCGGCCGCATGGTGGAGCATGTCTGTAATCCCAGTACATGTTGCATAAAGTAGTTCATTATTTTTGCTGCATAGTATTCCTTTGCATAAATACATCATAATTTATCCATTCTACAATGAGATTCTGAGTTGTTTCCAGTCTTTAGTTCTTAAAATGCTGCTGAGAACATCACATATATGTCTATAAGTAAATATGTTTACCCATTTCTGTTCGCTTTATATCGAGGAATGAGATAGTACCTCATAAATTATGCATATATTTAGCTTATTAGTCTTCCAGATTTATGCTTCCAATAGTAGCCTCTGAGAGTTTCAGTTGCTCCACATCCTCACCAACATTTGGCATTGTGGCTTTATCATTTAATGAATCTCCTGAATGCATAGTGGAATTTTATTGTAGTTTTTCTTTGCATTTCCTAGTGACTAATGAGATTTAGCCCATTTGCATATGCTCAGTGTCCATTTGAATAGCCTTTTGGTAAAATGCTTCTTCAAGTCTTTGAACACAATGCTTTATTTTTTAAAAGCAATTCTTGATTATGTATAGCAAGACAAGAAGGAATAGCAGGGGGAATAAAAATAGTAGATGTTTTAGGGAAAATCACTTAAATTTGTCTTTGGATTTCAGAGGGTTTTTGTTGGTATTTTTGAATATGAATTTGCTTGAACTTTTTTCCAATAATGCCATCCATAGAAAAGCTTAGAAAAAATAATAGTGAGAGTTTTCATTTACCAAGAGCTTACTATGTTCCAAGCATTTTGTCAGTTCATATCAATCTTACAAGTACTCTGTGGGGACACTAAGGTTCAGAGAGGTTGAATAACTTGCCCAACACTGCAGAGCTAAGCAGCTGAACCAGAATTCAAACCTAGTCTAGGGACTCCAAAACAAATGCTCTCGATCTCCACGCAATTCCTCAGCATTGCAAGATTCTTTTAGTTTCCAAA
Organism: Graphiurus murinus; assembly: GCA_004027655.1. Classification (NCBI taxonomy): domain Eukaryota; kingdom Metazoa; phylum Chordata; class Mammalia; order Rodentia; family Gliridae; genus Graphiurus; species Graphiurus murinus. Next base: position 2,094 of record PVLC010036595.1, read on the forward strand.
CTTCAGCATGCTTCAGAATCCTCTGAAGGCCTTGTTACAACAGACCACTGGGTCTGACACACTGGGGAGGGGCCTGAGAATTTCCATTTCAAGCAAGTTCCCGGGTGGTGCCCAGGATGCTGGTCCAGGGACCACACTTTGAGAAGCACTGTCTAGAGGAAGGCCATCATGTCTCCTTCTCTCTGCACCCAAAGGCGTGGCCCAGGGCCTGGCAAACACCAGACATGGAAACAACTGTTGAAGGATTCCTGCCCCCATGGAAAGCTGTGCCTCTTGGGCAGCTGCCGGAGTGAAGCAGGATGCTCCTGCACTGGCGAAGGCTCAGAGAAAGGTAACGACATCTCTGTTCTAGAAAGGCCGTCCGCAAACGTGAAGGGAGCCATCCACCTCACTGACTTCCCCGTCTTCTTCTTCTTCTTTTTTTTTTTTTAATTGGTGCACTGTAATCATATATCAGGATGAAGTTCAGAGTGATAGAGATATACATGCACACAGCACGTGGTGAGCTTCCCCCAGCCCCCACCCCACTCCCTCCCCTTCCCCATGAACGATATTTCAATTGACACTGATAATTGTGTAAATGTACATCATGTCGAATGAAGTGTTTCCTTCATCAGAGCTCCCTCTCCCCACCCACTTCCCTCCCTTAGACCCCTCCATCACTCCACTAGGGTTTCTCCTCCTTTGTCTGGAGTCCCTTTTGAATCCCAGTTTCTCCCTAGCTTCCACATATGAGGGAAAACATATGACCCTTCATTTTTTGTAACTATTTGATCTCACTTAGCATAATATTCTCTACTTCCACCCATTTTCCTGCATATGACATACTTTTGCTCTTCTTTATAGCTGAGCAAAATTCCATTGTGTGAATATCCCATAATTTCATAACCCATTCATCTGTTAATGGACACCTAGGCTGGTTCCATAATTTGGCTATTGTGAATTGTGCTGCTATCAACATAGATGTGCATGTATTCATATAATATTCTGGTTTAATGATGTACTTTCCATGAACACATCTAAGTAAATCACTAAACTGACCTTGAGAAAGAGGGAGGAGGAGGGAGTGAGGCGGGAATTGGGGAAGGGTTAAATGAGAAATGTGTGCATGGATGTCTTTACCTATACTAGCTTGTACCTAACAAAGATGTGTGATTACAATGCACCAAATAAGGGAAAGATGAAAAAAAAAAAAAGATTTATTTAAGTTACACCTGGAGATTTTGGATGCGGAGCCCACTTCTATTAACCTGGCAGAAACAGCTAAGACATTTGTAGATTGGCTTCAAGCCTTGGTCACTACCTGGCCCTCGTTTACCACCTTGCTAGGAGGAGCTATCGTAGCAACAGCAATAGTCATTCTAGGTTTATGCATTCTACCACTTGTTGTATGCCTTGTGATCAATGCCTATGTTAGTATATGAGCAGATTTACATGGAATAAAAATGCAAGCACTGCTTCGCACAGGGCCTGGTAGTCAATGACGGGTTCGATTTTCTCAGGGCAAATCAATCTAAGACAGGGCTCGTTGAATGACTCATCGAGACCCCATGACGGGTAAGATTAAGAGCCTGGTAGGAAACAACCTAAGACAAGCACAGTCCTTCGTGCATTTTAAAATAAAAACGGGGGAGTTGTGGGAGCCCAGCTAGGCCCTATCCCCCCTGGCAGTTGCTATCTGCATATATGAGCAATTATACTGACTCTTCTGCTATGGCTACATTGGCGTCTCGAAGTCTGGAGATTGCCCCTAGGATGCATAGATGAAAGACCCTACTTCTTAGAAAGTAAATATATGACCCTAAAGGAGTATGGTTTTATGACTCTAGAAAGATTGCTTTACCAGGCTATGTTAAGAATGTGGGCTATACGTGTAAAACGAAGAAGTGGTGCTGTTTGTGATCTGACAATGACTGATATCTCATAAATGTCTGTAACCCTGTTGTACTCAAGAAATGTATAAAAAATCCATGCCGAAAATAAAAATAAATTTAAAAAAATAATTAAAAAAATTTTTAAAATTCTGCTTTAAATCCCCTTGGGAGGAAGATGCCCAGGAGTGGCATAGCTGGGTCTTATGGTGGTTCCAGTCCCAGTCTCCCAAGGAACAAGATAACATAAGGGAAAGAGTGAAACTGTTTCCCAGGCTGTGTGTGGCTCCCAGACCAGGAAGCCACTGATAATCTAGTGCCTTCAGAACCCACGAGGAGCCCGGTGCCTGGAGACAGGCCTAATTTGACTGTGTTCAGACACATGGCCTTACCTCTCACGGTCTCCACCCTAGATATTTAAGATGCATGTTATGGCAGAAACTGCTGGCTGTTCCTTCAAGTCTTTTCTTCCCTTTCAGAGTGATAGGACCCCATTTTTTTAGCAAGACACCATATTGCCCAGATAAAAGACTAATTTCCAACCTTACATTTGGACATGCCCACATGATTAAGTTCTGAGAAATAAGATAGAAATCAGGGTGGCTATTCCAGGGCGTTTTCCTAACAGAGAGGAAATTGCCTTTCTCTATGACTTCTTCCATCCTCCCAGGATACATGCAATAGCTGGAACTCAAGCAGCCACCTTGGACCATGAAGTTCAGAGCCACAAACCCTGTGAAAATGGTAGAGGGCTAACCTGAAAGAAGCCTGGGACCTTTTAACTCTGTGGCACCACAGACCAGCTAGATGGCCTTCTCTGTGACAAATTTTATAAGAAGTGTCAATTGACTTTTATCTTATTTAAACCATTGTTATTTGGGGGCTTCCTGTTTATGCAGCTGAACTTAATCCTAAATAAATACATAGGCATTAATAGGCACCGTGACCTTACTAAGAAACCACGGGTGGGGTTTAGCCTCCTTCTCTATAGTATATCCTGAGGCAAGTCACTTCAGTTCTCTGAGCCTGAGTTTCTTTATGTATAAGACAGGAAGAAAGACATGTGTTGTAATTGTCTTATAAGGCTTTTGTGAGCCATGAATATTATCCATTTCAGATATACTTTATGAAATTAAAAAAATACAAAATCCAGGTGTGGTGGCACACACCTATAATCCTAGTACTTGGGAGGATGAAACAGGAGGATTGCAGCTTTGAGGCCAGCCTCAGCAACTTAGTGAGGTCCTCAGCAACTTAGCAAGACTCTATTTCAAACTAAAATAGGGCTTAGAGATGTAGCTCAGAGATAGAATGTCCCTGAGTTCAATCCCCAGTACCACAAAAATTAAAATTAAAATTAAAAGAAGATAGGGAGGACTTTTATTTCCTAGAAGCAAGAAAACTTGTAAAAAGAAAACAGGACAGGAGAAAGCACATATGAGAAGCCTCTTTTTCTGTTTTTGTTTTTGTTTTTGTGGTACTGGGGATGGAACCCAGGGGCATTCTACCTCCAAGCTATATCCCTACCTTATTTTATTCTTTTATTTTGAAACAGGGCTTCACTAAGTTGTGGAGGCTGGCTGTGAACCTGAGATCCTCCTGTCTCAGCCTCCCAAGTACAGGGATTACAAGTGTGTGCCACCATGCCTGGCTGAGAAGTCTCTTCTAATGAAGGAGATGGGACAGAATCAGAACAGTCCCCGCTGCTCCCTGCCAAGTCACCTCTCCCAGTTCTATCCAGGTCATTCTTTCTTTTCCAAATGAGAATTTAATTTTGCTCTAACACCATTATTACATCTAAATTAAATATTTATCGGTCTGAATATCAATCGACTTTTAGAAATAAAGATTTGAAATTTATGAGCTAACATGGAGTAATTCAATAATTGTAAATTTCGCAACCGAGCTTTGTAATCAATTAGTGTTTAGTAATGATATAAACGCACGTGCTTCTCGGGAGACCCCGGTCTACTATAAATTAGATTCTGCGGGCACAACAATCTGGCAACATCTCTGCACTGGCTTTGTCTCTTCGGAGGAAGAATGGAGGCCAGAGATTAATCCCAGGCTGGCTCTCCCTACCAAGCATTTGGACCTCAGTTCACACATCAGTCAGGCTGGGCTTAATGAGCACTCACACAAAACATAATTCAGAAGATAAATCACCTGGAAGGAAACCCGGTCAGCCCAGCTCAGAGACGCTGCACCCCGTGTGGGGACAGAGGAGGTCGTTCAAGCACCCACCTGCCCACCAGATAGCTAGGAGCCCCATGATGTGCCAGGTGCAGTTCTAATCATGTAGGAACCGAGAAGCCCGCCCTCCTGGAGGGCGAGAATGAGGTGCCATGAACAATAATCAACATAAACAAACAAACTAATGGGGCTGAATGTCAACTGACTTTCAGAAATAAATATTTGAAAGTCATGAGCTAACCTGAGGAGGAGGGAGGGCGAGGGAGTGGGGCGAGAATTGGGGAAGGGTTAAATGAGAAATGTGGGCATGTATGCCTTTACCAGCTTGTACCTAACAAAAACGTATGATTACAATGCACAAATTTAAAAAAATAAATTAATTTAAAAAAAGAAAGTCGAGAGCTAACACAGGGCTAGAAGGTTATAAATACTATGGGAAAGAACAGACATGAGCAAAGTATTATCCTTATTTTATTTTATTGTGGTACTAGGGATTGAACCCAAAGACATTCTACATTCAAGCTACATTACAGCCCTTTTGTTATTTTTTGTTTAGAAACAGGGTCTTGGTAGGTTGCTGAGGGTCTCACTAAATTGCTGAGGCTGATCTTAAACCTGAAATCCTCCCATCTCAGCTTCCTAAGTACTGGGATTACAGACATACACCACTACACCTCACTGTATTATCCTAAATTTATTTATTTATTTATTTATTTATTCATTTATTTATTTATAGAGCTCAAAGAAGAGACATAACATGCTCAACACCAGAACTGAGTTAGATTTGGGACTTGAACTCAGACCTAGCGGAGGCCAAAGTCCGGCCTGTGCCTCCCACCCACACGGAGTGGACCAGAAGGATGGACACACCTACACAAGCAACTCACTTCCCTTCTCACTGGCTGCAGAAGAAAAACCCCTGCAGGTGAGCTTGCCCATGTCAGGGACTCCCCAACTTTCATTGTTGACTGACCTACACTCAGAAAATAAGGCTAAGATCAAAGGAACTCTCTGTCTAGACTGGAGAGTAGGACCGGCGGCACCTGCCAGGCTTACCTTTAGACTGGGCTTAGCAAGATGCCCATTCAATTTCTACGTGATAAACGCTGGCATTATTCTGACCGTGCGCGCCCCTTGTTCATTTGAGCCCCACTCTTCGTCCCGATGGGACTGGCCAACTGCAAGAGGCTGCCTTATAAATCTGGCTTCTGTTACAACTATGTATGGTGAGAGGCAATTCTGAAGTCCTGGGGGAGACCTCTGTCACAAACCCACAGATTCTGGTAATTGATTAAAGAGCTTTTAAGCGAGCTCAGTGATTACATTTTGAATTCTTTTATATTAATTATTAATAGAAAATTATGTTGTTGAAAAGGAGAGCCGGAGAAAGATGGTAGTTTAATGAAATAGGTGAGCGAGGCCTTCTGGATAAGGTAATTGATTTAAAAAGCAAAAGGCACCTGGGAGAAGATTTGTCAAAAATGGAATTAAATAACTGAGAACTATGTAGCCAGTCACTGTGTATGTGTTTCCTAAAGATGAAAAGAAAGTAGTTAAGAATTTGATAGACTCTGAGCCAAACCTGAAGGAAAGGAAGTTACATTATACTTGTAAAATAGACTTGTCCACTGGAATCCCTGCATTGCTCTCTCTTTATGGGTTTTAGTAGAAGTTCACAGGACAAAGAGAAAGATTTCACCTGGACTCTGTATTTTCTTGGGCTGTCCCTTTCCAACAGAAAGACCAGCACCTGCCATCAACATGAAAAGGTGTTACAAAGGTCAGCGCATGACCTTGGGAGTCACTATGTTATAAAAACACTGAAAGCCAGACATGGTGGCACACGCCTATAATTCCAGTACTTGGGAGGTTGAAACAGGAGGATTGCAGGTTTAAGACCAGCCTAAGCAACTTAGCGAGACCCTCAACAACTTAGTGAGACCTTGTTTCACAACAAAAAAATAAAAAGGACTGGGGAAAGAGAACCTTAGCTGGGTAAAGAAGGCGACCTAACTGAGGGAGATGGGAGGGGGGAAAAGGGAAACACCCCGATGCACATGATGTACATTCACAAACACATCAAAAGCAATCACTAAGTGGACATGAGGAGGAGGGAGGGGAGAGGGAATGGGGTGGGAACTGGAGAAAGGCTAAATGAGTGATGTGTGCATGTATGCCTCTACCATCCCATACCTCTGTACCTCATTAAGATGTATGATTACAATGCACCAATTTAAAAAAAAAAAAAAAAGGACTAGGGGAACTCAAAGACAGAATTTCCCTGGGTTCAATAAGAAAGAAGGAAAAAACACTGAAAAATAAACTAGTTTCCAAGGATGACACTACTCCCTCCAGACATGCCCCAATGCCCTTTCAGTCTCAGCAGGAGAAGGAAGAAGGGGCTTGTTGGAGGAGACAGTAGTGGCAGGAAGAGTCTGAGGACTCCCCAAGCTCCGCTGCTTCCTGCTGAGGCTAAAAACCCATAGCATACTTCCTCTAAGCCTGGGTCCCAGAACCATGTCTTAAGGAGGGCTGCTCAGGAGAGCCACGCCATCGGGTACATTTCCATAGGTTGTGCATGAGCAACAAAGAGACCCAGGAATGTTATTTCTCTTCCTTCTTCTCACTGAAAAAGAAAATGAAATAAGGCAAAGGAGTATTAGTATGGCAGAATTACTTATGGCTGTGAGCTATTTCTCTGTCCTTTGGATTCTTCCTAATCCCTAGATGAGAAGAAGATTATAATCACAAGAAGCACTCATCAAGTATCACAGCCAGGTCATATCAGCACGCCAGTGTACCTGCTGGCATCAGGAAGAGCCAGAGGAGTCTGCAAGGCCCATAGCTCCCGGCAAGCTCTTGGGCCCTCTCTCACCCTGCTCTGCAGCTATGAGCATCTGCCAGAGGGAAGATGCAGCAGGAAGCCCAGGCCACTGCACTGGGGCACAGCTCGGCACACAAGTGGCTTCCTTCGGCCATGCTGAGGCCAGAGAGAGGTTAAGGAGCTCAGGTCAGGTGTGGGGGCAGGGGTGGGGGAGGGTATGGACGTGTTCTTCATCAGCCAGACGTTCCAAAGAGAATTTAATCATGGCGGGCACCATATGCAGTAAGAGAGCCCGAGGCCTTGCTCTGTTTCCGACAGCCAGTGAAGCCCGCTCTTTGCATGCCAGACTCAGGCTATCCTCCACTTTTCATTTGGTTGTGATGCATCTCATTTTGATTGACTGACTTTCTCAATTTTCTGCCTATGGTTGCAAATCTGAATGCTTCAAGATATTGCTAGCTCATTCATGCTGACAGCTGCCATGGAGGACTGTGAGTTTAGGAAGGTTCTCGCACTTTCCATAGTAGAGATGGTGGCCCTGATGGGAGCTATGATATGTTTCTAAGCATAAGCGTGGGAAGGCAACACTAGTCAGCCGTAACACCTGTGAAGAGGAAGAGGGTAGCACTGTATGTGATAAAAAGAAGCAGGGAACCTGCACCAGGGAACTGTGCTAGAGGCAAATGAAGACAACCTACGGCCCTCCGTTGGGTCAATGAGGTATTCAACTAGATATGTTCACGAGTAGCCATCCAGAAGGATAAATAGGTTCAAAAATGATCAGAAAGTCAAGCACAGTGGTGCATGCCTATAATCTTAGTACTTGGGAGAGTGAGAACAGGGGGATCGCAGGTTCGGGACCAGTCTCAGCAACATAGCAAGACTCTCAGCAATCTAGCAAGACCCTGTTTCAAAACAAAATATTAAAAAAAAAAAGGACTGGAGGTGTAACTCGAAGGCAGAAAGAATGCCCCTGGGTTCAATCCCCAGCATAGGAAGGAAGGGAGAAAAGGAGGGAGGGAGGGAAGGAAGAAGGTTAATAAGGGAAGATGAAGAAACGACCCATTGTTGGCAGAGATGGCTTCCCCTGCGCTTCTAAGAGGCTGCAGTGCTCGATGCAAGAAAAGGAGGCAGAGTCCACACGTCAGGGCTGTTCCCTGTGACTCTCATAGCATGCCCCAGAAGGGGCGCCGGCCACAAGGGCCAAGGGTCTGATTTCCCCTCTACACACACAGCCACCAGAGGCCCCCACTAACCAGAGGGAACAGTTTTCCTTTTTCTTTTTAGTGTTTATCTGCAAGGGTTTTTAATTATTTTGCACTGGGGCATATTAATGATACAGAATAATGGGTTTCATTGTGGCATATTCATAGATGCATGTAACATAACGTGATCAATTTCACTCCCTGATACCTCCCCGTAGCCTCCCTTTCTCCCTCCCCCATGGCCTCTTCCTGCCCCCTAAGGAGAGCACCTTTGTCAAACTGGAGCTACCTAGCTGGGCTCTGCACCCTTCCTGATCCTGTTGTCATCTTTTGACTTGGATGAAAAACGAGACTAACACATGTGTCTCTGCCAACTGCCTAATTGCTTCTTTTTTTTTTTTTTGGCACTAGAGATTGAACCCAGGGGCTTTCTTTTTTTAAAAAGTTTTTATGTTGAAACAGGGTCTTGCTAAGTTGCTGAGGCTGGTCTCAAACCTGCGATTCTCCTGCCTCAGCCTCCCAAGTACTAGGATGACAAGCTTGCGCACCACCAAGCCCAGCTTGTCTTTCCCTTCTTACCACAGAGAAGCAAGCTGCCTTGCTTCTCCTCACCGCCACTTAACCCCGCCCACTCCAGGGTCCTTTGGTCACTTGACCCCGCCCACTCCAGGGTCCTTTGGTCACTTGACCCCACCCACTCCAGGGTCCTTTGGTTGGCAGTTTGTAAGACAGAACCAAGAGAACATGGAGAAAGAGATAGAGCTAACGAGGCCAAAGATAAGAGGAATGAATTTAGGACAAAACAACTAAGCAAAGACGTTACATGTGGGGCAAAGGCAGGAAGAAAAGGAGAAAAGAGAGTTGTGAGATATGTAATTGGATTCCCATTAATAATCTCTGGTAGATGTGAGTAAACAGCTGGTTATAGGCCCTTTTAGTCACTTTGTGCTCCTGGAACACAATGTCATTCTAAGACTGAGTGACACTGGGTTATAGGTTCATAAGCATTCTATTTCATTAAGCCAGAAAGGGCTGATTCCAGAAAACCAGACAGATATTGAGAGAAAGTTAAAAAGCAATGAAATATATTGCCTTCTTCCTTCCCCCTTCCTCCACCAAGATAAAGTACATCTGATAGCAGGAATCAAAGTAATCCTGGTACCAATCAATGCAAGGGAAAGTATTTAAAAGTCAAACTTATAGACCTATTCAACAGCCACAGTCATCAAGAGAACATTCAACTACCACACACAGAAATAATGGAATCACCCTTCTTGTTCCTCAGCAGACAAGGCTTCTGAACATCAGATCTCATCCTGAAGAATAAAGATTAAAAACAAAGAACCTGGGGGAGGGAGCCGGGGGAAAGCCCACCACGTGCTGTGGGCATGTATGTCACTATCCCTCTGAACTACATTATGATGAGAGACTACAATGCACGAATAAAAGTATAAAAAACACAGAACTTACATTTTACACATTATAAAACAAAAAGGTGAACAGCAGCAAGATACTCTAGAGGCACATACCTCTGAAAATAGTCTCCTACAGGATCCAGAAAAAAATTACAAACATCTGTCCATCACATTTACAAAAGAAGCCAGGGGCTCCATGATTCTGTGCAGAGACTTGTTAGGAGAGATGAGGCACAGATGAAAGTACAGCAAGATTTGGTGAAATAAGGAGGGTTTCCGAAAAACAACAAAAAGGTGCGTGCATGCATGGTACTAAAAACAATAGATATATGAAATAGAGAAAAGCCCAGCAACAAAGCAATGTAAAACGTGGTCAACTTTCTCAGTAACTGGTGCAGAGACAACTGGCTAAGCACCTGGATGCAGACGAGAGTAGGTCCTCCACCTTATCCCACCCCAGTAAGACCTGTGTGTTGCTCTCCAGCCTGCACCTATGGGGATGCAGAGAGAAATACGTAAACAACAGCAGTTCAAGAACACCATCTTCTTATTGCTGAGTTAGCACTCCAGGCCCTGAGAAGTATCCCCCAGTATCCCTGGCATCTCCAGGAGGTATTTCCTACAGTCCCACCCATCCACCTTCGATGGCTTCTCTGAGCCCTGACACGGCTTCCCAGGGAGCACCACTGACCTCCTGCACCACTGACTTCCTGCAGTCCTTCCTGGAACAAGCTCCACCCCATTCCTGCCAAAGCTGGAAATAACACCGCCCTAGTGTCCCGCCCTGTAATTCCAGGGCAGTACTGCTTTCCCCCAGTGTGTGGTAGACAGTAGTAAACTGACTTTTATACTCTGTATTTTCACTTTTGAAATTTTCTAATTTATCCATAATGATTATAAGTCTTTCGACAATCATTTGTGAAAATTAACATAATGAAAAGTGAAACCAAATTTTTCTTAACCAAATTTGAGTTTAAAAAAAATAATATTCTACTTAAAATAAAAAGAGTCTCTCTCTCTTGTCAAAAAATGATAGCTCAAAGAGATATTTGGACCTAGATGGATATGTAGGTGATTTCCTTAGAAAATTGTTTTTATTTTTTAAACAAAGTCAGCATAATAGTGATAACAAAATTTGATGAAGAGCAGGAAAAAAGGACTCAAAATCCAGCATATTAACAAAAACAAGCATCTCAATTAAGAACTTAGCAAGTAGAGCCTAGAGTTTTTTGGGGTTTTTTTTTTATTTGTGTGTGTGTGTTTGTTTGTTTGCTTGCTTGTTTTTTGTACTGGGGATTAAAGCATTCTACCTCTGAGCTATACCCCAGCCCTATTTTTTTTTTTTTTTTAAACAGGGCCTCTCTAAGTTGCTGAGGCTGTCCTTGAATCTGTGATCCTCCTATCTCAACCTCCCAAGTACTGGGATTACAGGCATGCACCACCACTTCTAGCCAAGAATTTTTTTTTTTAAATAATACACATGCCTTAACAGGGTTCATCTCAAGAAGAGAGGCTATTAAAATAAACACTATATTAATACATTAAAGGGCAAATATTTTATAGTTAACTCAATAGTTACCCCAAAAAAAAGCATTTAATCAAATTCCTCATCTATGTCCAAGTTAATAAGAAAAAAAAAATACTCTTCATAAATTAAAACAGAACTCTTCCCTAACTCAATGAAAAATTCACACACACACACACACACACACACACACACACACACACCACTACCACATCACAAAATAATCAGCACAGTTCTTAAGGGAGAAACCCTAGAAATGATCCCACTAGAGAAAGAAAAAAGCAAGGACACCCCAAAATACCACTGTTACTTAACGTTGTACTCTGCGCGGTAGCCAACATTAAATAAGAAGGACGTGAGTAGTGTGTATGGAAGACAGTAAGAATATGCTGGAAACTATATTTATATATGTTATATATTTGAAAAATGTAAAAAAAAAACTGAAAAACTAACAAAAAATAAGATTTCAGAAAGAGTTGTATTTAAAAGCAAACAAAAACAGTAGTTTTTGTACCAAAAATAACCATATGGCAAAAAAAGATACCTCTCAGAAGAATAAAAATAAATTAAAAATATTTCAGAATGAATTTTATAAAACCATCCAAATCTCTGAGGAGTTTACTGGAGGATAAAGAAGGAATTCCTGGATCTATTAAATATATTGTTCTTGGAAACTCCATAATACCCAATCCTGTGACACTGTAGAGGTGATCCCAATAAAAAAAAAAAAATCCCAATTTATGAGCCTTAACAACATGACTCCAAAATTCATCTGGAAGAATAAACTCAAAAGGAATAGTCAGGAAAGACAACATGAAAATATGATTACTTTAAGGATTTGGGGTGACTTGCCCTGACACATAATGAAACAAAACATTGTTGTTCAAAGAGAGAGGGAGGAAGAAATATAACAATAGAATACCCAGACAGACATGAATTTATAAGAAAATTTAATATAAATAAAAGGAGCATTTCAAATCAGTAAGGGGGATAGAGAAGGAGCAATAAATTGTTATGATAATTAGCGAGTCATCTGAAACACTTAAAGATTTAAAACAGATATATCTCTTATATATGTATATCTTTATATATGTATCTTATATCAGATATATATATATATGAAAAGGTAACATATTACATCATCTTGGATTGAGTAATGGATTCTTAACATAAAACCAAGTCCAAAAAAACATGAATAAAATAAATGACTGCTTGATTACATAAAAAACACACCATGCAGAAACACACAGCATAAATACAGTTTAAATACAACTGTTTACCCTCAAGAGGGGGCTGGGCACCCACTGAAAGGAGGGGTGGAGAGGATTCTGGAAGTGTTTCACATCTTAGTCTCGACGGTGGTGGCATGAGTGTGTATATACATATATCTATATATGTAAAATTCATTGAGCTGTACAGTTAAGATTTGTGCATTTTATCATGTGTAAATTATGCCTCAATAAAAAAGGAAAAATAATAAGGGGAATAAATCAAGCATTTATCCTGTCTTTCTCATAAAGACTATATTTCAGGGTAAGCAAAGACTCAAGATTGAAGGAAAATTCTTCCTTGCAAAGAAGCTAATAAATGCATGGGATGAAAGAAATAGGAACTCACCATTATGTCCCCCTTCCTGAAATGAGTAGCCTGGACATTGTCCATCCACGGCTGTGAGAACCACCAGGGCACTGGCTCTCAGCCCCCAGTGGGCATCACCTAGAGGGCTTGTCGGAACACAGACTTTGAGGCTCCGCCCTCAGGGCTTCTGATTAGGTAGAACTAGGAAGGATGGCATGCTGACCCAGGGCCACACTTTGAAAACCACTCACTGCATTAGACAAAAGGATGATGGGTCAATCAGGCTGCCAACACCGGACCTTACTGAAACTTGATCTGTCTGAACTTTGACTTACAGAAGTGGAAGAACAGAGGGACATGATAAACAACACCATGAAGGTGTGGTCTCCAAACCCGGGATGGGAAAATCTACAGACCAAGTACCCCACATCTTCAACAATTACATGCTATCCAAAAAAGGGAACGGGGAACTTTATAGAGCAAACAAATGAAAAAGACCTTTGGGGGATACTGATCCAAACTAGCTATCTGTTTTATTTTTCATTGAAAAGTTACACAAAAAAAGAAGAAGGGAATGGAATAGTGATTTGTAGAGGTTAGGAAGGAGAGAGGAGGAGGAACAGAGTGAAGTTAAATTACAGGTACCAAAATGCAGTTAAGGAATAAGTTCTAAGGCTCCACAACGTAATAGATTGACTATAGTTACAACAATGTTTATGCATTTTACGAAGAACTAGAAAAGTGGAGTGTGAAGGCTCTACATCTAAGATATGAGCTGGAAATGCTAATTGCCCTGATTTGATCTTTACACATTGTATACATGTATTAAATTATCACACTGTACAACACGACTATATATAATTATTATGTGTCAATTAAAAAGAAAAAACTAGCGAAAGAAGATTATAGACATTCAAAACTAAATAAATAAATTTCGATGTTAAAGAAAATCTGTTGATAAAGAATTGTCAGTTTGGTTGGCTG
>PVLC010036596.1:0-15711 GCA_004027655.1 Graphiurus murinus
TATATATATATATATATGGAAATCCTAACCTAGAGTCTGGCTCATTGGGCCACTCAAAAAGAGTTTACTAGTTCAGCATGGTGGCACATGCCTGTAATGCCATTACTTGGGAGTCTGAGACAGGAGGCTCACAGGTTTGTGGCCAGCCTCAGTAACTTAGTGAAGCTCTCCACAACTTAGTGAGAACCTGTTTCAAAATTAGAAAATAAAATAGGACTTGAGATTTAGCTTAGCAGTAGAAGCCCCTGGGTTCAAGCCCTAGTACCACAAAAATGGTAATAATATTACTAGGTATCTACCTTTGCCAAAGTGCCCTCAAATACAGACTAGAAAAAACAACACATATCATCTCCCAAGGATACTGAGATTGCAATCCCAAAAAGCAGAAGTCAAAGAAAAGGGGAAGGGGGCAAGGAAGGAAGGACAGATAATTTTAATGTAATGTTGTAACAAGCACGACTCAGCGCATTCCTTAATCCCATGAGGCATTTTCAGAGACCATTTTGAAACTCTGCACTCTCAAACTCTCCAAGATATAAAGAAAGGACAGCTCCCAGCTCCTGCGAGTCAGAATATTCTCTTCAGCACACCAACTCCACCTCGCCTCAGAGGAAGCCAGAACCCAAAAGTAGAAAGATCTGCAGCACAAACCAAGGTGAAGGGGTGTGCCTGTAAGTATCTGGAGCCTTACCTTTAGCCTGTAACCATAATTTTTCTGGCCTAGATAACTGAACTAAAGGGACAAGTGTGGATACCTCCCAAGGCCTGGGGATGCCCAGGAGAAGGAAGCCCTGGAGCAGGAGATAAACTGAGACAAGGCCAGTTCATGACTGCCAGTGACCGAAAGGACCAAGAAAGTCCCCACAGCGAGCCTAGTTGGCCAAGTAATAGACCATCAAATAGATACGGCCTTCACCATGGGGTATGCCATATGTATCAATGAAGGCTGAAACCTCTCCTTTAAGTCCTGCAGGAAAATGGTTGAGAGTCATCAGTCACATAGACCAGAAACTCATAGAAACTAGGGAGGCCTTTAAACTGAGTCTAGAACACAATGTCTTTGTTTTGTTTTGTTTTGTTTTTTCTTTTTCTGGTACTGAGGATAGAACCTAGGGGCATTCTACCTCTGAGCTACATCCCCAGCCCTATTTTATTCTTTATTTTGAAAGAAGGTTCAAACTTTCACTAAGTTTCAGAGGACATCACTAAATAGCTAAGGCTACCTGCAAACCTGTGATCTTTCTGTCTCAATCTCCCAAATACTGGGATTACAAGTGTGTGCCACCATGCCCAGCTCCCATGGCTTATTCAATTATTATTATTACTATTATTCTGTCGTATTAGGGATTGGACTTAGGGAGTCCAATCTGAGCTACTTCCTCAGCCCTTTTTATTCTTAGACAAGGTCTTGCTAAGTTGCCAAGACTGGTTTTGAACGTACCATTCTCCTGTCTCAGTCTCCTGAGTATCTGGGATTACAGGTATGCACACAGTGCTCAGTACACAATACCTTATTGAGCACCTCCTATAGCCAGGATCTTTTCAAACATATATTTTTTAATCCTCAGGAAATCAGTATGAGGGTAAAAGAATAATTTCCACTGTATATATGGTATATATGAGTAATCCCATACCCAGAGTGGTTAAGTAACTTGCTCAGATACCTACATGTATTTGGAGAATATGGAAAAGCGTCTAGGTCTATCCTTGATGCCCCCAGGGAACCCTAACCCAAAGTCTGGCTCACTGGAGTACTGAAAAAGAATTTACTGTCTTTCCATCTCTTGACAGGTTTTTGCCAAATGAAAATAAGTTGAAATTAAAGAAAGTGACATTTAGTGAAATTGACTAGCTACATTTTTCCAAATTCTGCCTTAGTTATCGTCTTGCAGTTCCATTGCTTAGAACCAGATCTTGCAGCCATAACCTATGGGCCAAATCTGGCCCGACATTTGTTTTTGTAAAGTTTTACTAGAACACACCATGTCTACTCATTTATGTATTTGTTATGGCTTCTTTCATATTACACTTGTAGAGAGTTTAATAGTTGCAATAAGGAACATATGGCAGCTAAGTGCGGTGGCACAAGCCTGTAATACCAGTATTTGGGAGGATGAGAAAGGAAGATCGCAGGTTAGAGGAAAGCCTCAGCAACTTAGCAAGACCCTGTTTCAAAACAAACAAGCTCAGAGGTAGAATGTCCCCCGGTTGAATTCCTGGTATCACAAAAAAAGAAGAAAAAGGAAGAGGAGGAAGTGGTGGAAGAGGAGGAAGAGGAGGAAGAGGAGGAGGAGAAAGAAGAGGAGGGAGAGTGGGAGAAAAAGAAATGGCCATGGCCAACAATGAGTAGAAATCACTGGAAACCGGTACTTAGAAAAGGGACTTTCTATCAGTCTGAGCTATTTTGCCCAGGATGCTGTAACATGCTATCACATATAAGAGGGAAGTACCCGCCAATAGTGGTAGTGAAAACAAGTGGATGCTCTGGGAGAATTCAGTGTTCTTTAGTCTGGTGAATTTAAATAAAAAGAAATGTAGGCAAAATTCTTCTATGGTTCCTTTTAATAAAGAAAAATTTGATGCCAATAGCAAATACTTTTGCTATTGTCATATTAATCTCAATGCAGAAGAAAAGACACCTATACAATAATGGTATTTCCCAGTATTTGCTTTTAATATGCACCAAGCAATTGAGGAATAGCTTTATACATATCACTTAACCTTCCCAATAACTATAATTTAGTTATTACCATTATGCTCAATTTACAGAAGAGCAAACTGAGACTGTCAGAAGTAAAGCACAGAAACCTGCCCCAAGTCCCCAGCTAGTAAATGTCAGCAACGGTCTGCTGGCTGCTAATGCCAACATCCCTGTCTGATTTGCTCCGCTGCCCCAACTATTCTGTATTTTCTATTGTAAACTTGAAACTTTGGAAGCCTGAGCTCCTAGGAAGAATAGTCACGTGGAAAGACAGAAGGTTCACTGTAGCAGACAAAGCTACATTTAAAACAGCGTTGACAGTTTTTCTGTCCGGGTTCCCTGCAAATCCTTTTCTCATGAGTCTCTCATTATTTTATTGCATTTAAACACCTAGACCATTTGCTGCCATTTAAAATGTTTTGAAAGGCATTTTTTGCAGGTTTCTTCCAATGAAAAGTCAACAAAATCATCAAAAGAAAGATTTACTTTTTTTGTTTTTTGTTTTTTTTCTCCTCAGGATGAAAATTACATTAGAGAAAAATGAGGCAATTGGAACAAAAAAATAGCTTTAGGAGCAAGATTTTAGCACAACAAAGGGCTCACGGCTGGTAATAATTTTAAGTGATTCAGGCATCCTCAAGTCTGTAGGAAATAAAACAAAAAAGGAAAGGAACTTCAGCATTCTGAGGGTCTGGCACCAAGAAGCTAGAGACAAGATAGCCCCAAACTGAATCTGTGGAAAATTACAGCTGCAAAACACCATGGATGACAGCTGACAGCTCTTGCCACGTTGCTTCCAACCTCTGCTTGAGACAGCACACGTTCATCAGTGGCCCATGAGGATTTGCAACAAAAATCTTTAAATACTTTACCATATTTTAATTTTGAAAGAACACAGCTTGCTATAATTTACTTCTTTAACTCTTTTCACCATAACCAAAATGGTTTGTTACAAGTTATATAATCAAACACTTTCCTCCATTTGAAGTTAAGAGAACAGTCTCTGGAATCTGACTGCTGGGTTTGTTATTGTTGTTTTGGGGGATTTTTTTTTTTGATACTGGGAATTGAACCCATGGGTAGTCTATCTCTGAACTATACCCCAAGCCCTTGTCTAGTTTGAGTAGTGGACCACCATGACCAGTTTGTGTTTGGTTCTTTGTTTTGGTACTGGGTATTGAACCCAGAGGCATTCTGCCTCCAAGCTATAGCCATAACCTTATGTTTTCTTTTGTTTTAAAACAGGCCCATACTATGTTGCTGAGAGTCTTACTAAGTTGCTGAGGCTGGTTTCAAACCTGTGATCCTCCTGTCTCAGCCTCTCAAGTACTGGGACAGGTGTGAGGCACGACACCCTACCTTTATTTCCCCCTTATGTTGGCCTTCACAGCTACTTTACAAATATAAACCTAGAATAAATAACTTAACATCCTACATATTAGTATTCTCATCTGTAAAATGGATGTGATTATGGCTTATAGAGTTGTTACATATATTAAATGATATAATGTATGCTAAGTGCTTAAAACAGTTTCCAGCACTTAATAAACCTTCCAAGAAATTAGGAATTGCTATTATTTTTATTTTTATCCCTTTATTATGGAAGAAAGAGAAGATATTTTTTCTAAGTAAAAATCTGAGAACAGACCACTTATAAGTTGTTGAGGGCCACATTTTCAAATAAAACAATGCTAGCAAGTTTCAGAAAAATAGAATATGCCTCCCACCATCCCATGCTCATCATCTCTTTCAACTAATCCTTTTAAGATACTCAATATTCCCATGCTGCCTCTAATTCTAGTCCAAAAACACACTCCTTCTGGGTGGAATACTTCCCAGGTGCTTTCTCCATCCTTTGCCCAATTTTTAGTCCTTACTCTGCCTTATCCAGTGGAACATCTTCCTCTGTCTGTAATATTTTCCCTCTTTCTTCAGAAGGTTCTCAGCCTCAAGATAATACCTAGCTAATAGAGAATTAAATGATATATATATATATATATATATATATGTATATACACACATATATATATTTCTTAGACTACTTCCTGTCATATAGTAAAAATAAGTGTTATATATCAATGCTTAAATATTAATATTAATATTCCCTCTCACAAAAAATATACATAATTTTCCCTTGATCTATGTGTCCTTGTGGCCCTTCTACTCTCTGTTTTGTCAGTAGGTTATCCTGTCCACGCAGTGTATATCATTTAAACATCTCCAACTCTTGGGCCTCCAAAGAGAAAATGAGTAATGTCAAGCACCTGGACCTGAGCAGTATCACCTACCTGTTCCTGAAGGCATTTGTAGGGTCCTGTCTGTATTATCCCCATTATAGCTCTTCTTATACTAGATTTCTTTCGCAAGCCACATCTTCATCTCTCCCATTAGATTGTCTGCTCCTTGAGGGCAAACGCTAACCTTATACCCTTTTTTTTTTTTAACCCCAGAACCTCATACAGAGCCTAGCATAGAATAGATATAAATATTTACATTTTTAGGTAGAAAATCCCCTTGGGACCTGGAAAATGAAATTGCAGCACAAAGACAGCTCTATGCTAAGTCTACATGGGGGTCAAGCCATATCCCTACATCTGGTAAATTTGGAGACATAGGCAATTTGTTTTCCTATACTTTAAAGCTATAAACCCAAGAGATGCCTGGCATTCTACCAAGAAAGTACTTTGCCTCTAACTGGATAGCTTCTACAATTCTAGCTATCATAACCGGGAACATTTGACAGAAGTTTTTTTGTTGTTGTTGTTTTTTTAATAAAGACCATAATGGATGAAGTCTGCATTTCTACCTCATCCTTGACCAGGCTTCTTTATATGACTGTCCACTGAAATCTGGACCCACTGGCAGCCCTCATGGCTGGTTGCTTAAAATACTAAGCACTATCCTAGTGATTATATATTACATTGTCTATACTTTTGTTTCTGGCATCCAATCTTTTGCTTTTTAATTTTCAATAGAAACCAGACATCACATCATGGATGTGTCATCAAAAGTAGTGCCAGACTTCCTGTTCTCCCTTGGAAGGATTCAATGGCTAGTGAAAATACATCTAAGAGGTCACCCTGGAAATTCAGCTCAAGTATGCGCAGATCAGGAAAGTGCCAAATCCAAGGATCCAAGATATAAGATCAGCTTTCCTCAGAAGAGATGAGAGAGCTTCTGAACTGAACTTCTAGGATGCCTCAGATTTCCGGTATTGAAGCATTCTTTGGATAAATAGGAATTTGCCAAATATAGGCAGTGTCTGTGTTTGTATATATTACAAAGGAGAAATATGTACATATTTACACACATATTTATATATGTTACGTTCAAGGAAAAAAACATGAGTCATTAAATCTTTGATAAAAATTATATAGTGATAGAAGTAACAGATGACTTATGACAAACTGGTTGTATATATAAACATTAGCAAACTCTGAATGTATTAGAGTGTCAGGAAAACTAGCCCTATAAAATTCTTCTAGTGCAGAGCACCTGCCTGATTTTTCCCTTTCAGTGATACCCAAAGATATTAATATTATTGACAGTTGTTGTTAAACAAGTATTACCAAAGCAAGCTACACATTTTCATGTAAAATATCTATTTGCACTGAGAAAAAAAAAAACTATCATTTGCAAACTACATAATTTTGATGGCCTTGTTTGCTCCCAGTATCATCAAAAGTCCTAGAGAAGAAGCTTGCTCCTAACACAACTGCCAATAGGATGTCCATGGTAAGCTGGCCTTAAGAAGCCACAAGCCCCACCCTCTCCAAGAGACTATGAAGCATCAAGGAAGGAAGCCAGAAGCCTACAGTCTCCAGAATAATCACCCCCAGGGCATTCCTACTCTGGAACAAGTGGCACTGGAGAGAGTAGTCTTTCACCTTCCAAAACTAACAGCAATAAAGACAGTATCTAATAATGCTTCATTGTTGTATTTGTTTGAGAAATAGAGAACATATGAAATATTTGGGCTAATTTTGACTACATGAAATCTTATTGTCATTGCAAATAAAACAGCCAAAGTTGCATCTGGCATAGAAACAGAAGTCCCCCAGATTTAGGGCAGATTCTTCTCATCAGAGACTTTGAGGTGAAAATGAACAGAATTTGAATAATCAGAGAGGAGTAATAATAATAATAATTTGCATTTATTATGTGATTGTATTAAATAGCATGCTGAATAATTTATGTGCATTACCTCAAGGCATTCCCTTTTACATCAGAAGTTTTCACCAACATTTTATACATGAGGCCAAAGATCTCGCCCTCACAGAAATAGCAGTAATGTTCAGAATGAGGTCTTTCTAATTCTAGAATGTGAAATATTAATCATGATTCTATACCAGCTCTCAATGAATTGATGTGGCGTGTTGGAGGAGTTCCCACTAGTCAGTTCTGGAGTACAAAAACACCTGAGAAAGCAGTGAAAGTTAACATTATTGTTTGTATTCAAGTCAAAAATTAAAATAGAATCATCAAGGAACAATTATGGGCTAGAAAACTACTCTCTTCCACTTAATACCTGTGGTTTTAAATGATAGTACAACTACAAATTAGGTTTTTTGTTCTTTTAGCTCTCCAGACCTTGATCCAGATTGCATTCCATTGAAATAAAAGTATAAGAGAGAAAGACCTAAAATGTCTATTTTTAATCATCTTGATATGTAAAAATCTAGAATTTCAGATATTAAGATGTCTTCTCTGGTGGTATGCTATACCAAATTATCTTTAAACTGGGTAGCTTATAAGCAACAGAAATTTATTTCTCATGAGTTTAGAGGCAAGAAAGTCCAAGATTAAAGTGGTGTTTGATGAGGGCTGCTTTCTGGATATATCCTCACATGACAGAAGAGACAAGGCAATTCCTTGGGGCCTCTTTTATAAGGGTCTCATCCCACTGATGACAGTGCTGCTTTCATGATCCAATGAGGTCCCAAAGGCCCACATCCCCTAAAACCATCACATCAAACTGGTGACTAGGTTTTAAAATATAAATTTGATAGACTACAAAGATTCAGACCATGGCATAATGTTTGGTATTGTACCAATTTAGATAACCTCTATTAGAAAATGTCAAAAGTGATTGCAACAAATTCTCTTTCTTGATTGTTTGAATATGCATGCTTAGAGTATTGTGTTAAGCAAGGGGTAGAATTAATATAAGGAAACTTGGGAAGTCATTATAAAAACATCTTATAAAAACATCTTGAAATTTAAACTGAAATCATTTTTATAGTATAGGCCATAGGTCAATTAAAGTTCCTAAGATACAGACAAATGGATTATATCAGGATATTATCTTTAGAATCTATAGGTTATGGTTCTGGGGAAGATAGATCTGGTACCATAATAGTGATATATATGGACACGTCAGAGAGTCTAATGTGTAATAGTAAGAGACTGGGGTTTTATCCTGTCGCTTATGAGGAGATGCTAACAGAAATGAAGTGATGACTGAAAGGGTCAGAAATGGCAAACCCATAGAGACCAGTTAGAAGCACTTTAACAAATAAGTTGGAGAGAAATTACAAGGAACTGAAGAAGGAAAGTAGCATTAGATATGGAAAAGAGGTAACAATTTCAAGATATACTAAGCTGTTACATTTGGCAAGACCAAATTGAATATGATTAAAGCAGAATAAGAAGGAGTTGAGGAGTGCCCTCCTCCACCGTTTCTGACACTTAATCATGTCTTTGAATTAGCACATAACTCTAAAGTGCTCTTGATAAAGTAAGAAGCATACGTAATGGGATGGAAGTAAAATAACAGCTTCAGGGAGGATATGGATCATGAGTTCATAGAAAGTGGCTATAAACAAACTTTACTGAACTTATAACTCTATAAGTTATAACAGGTTAAGCCTATAGCCATTTTAAAAGTAGTTTGACCAAGAGAAAAATACTGTGAATAATACTTTCACTGCAGGAGAACAATCATTTCATTATCACTACAGTAAGGTCAGTGCCAGTTATCTATTATGATATAAAGAAAACTCCTGCCATGAACATTCGGCCTTTTTCACATTTTTTTAAAACTTGAGCATGACAGATTGGATTAGATAAATCCTTGATTTTAAACATTCTCTCATCATTAATCCATGAATGGCCCACTTATCTATGTGTTTATTTTCTTGTTTGTGTAGTTAGTAAAGGGCTTAAATAATCCACAATGCAGAATCTAAGACTGTCATATGAATTGCATTTGTAATTTGTTTCTATCCCAAGCCATCCCCTGCTTGCCCCAATAAGATAATCATCATCCTGAATTTTGCATTCATCATTCTACTGTGAGTCCTTTGCATTTAATTTGTATTGCAAATATGCATTTCATTAAAAGTACTTTTTTTCTTCTATTTCCACTTAGGAAGAAGAAAATTTCAGAATAATGTTTTCATGTTAACAATGAGGAAAAAGCTAGATAATCTACAAAATCCTAATTTTTATTATTGGTGCATTGTAATCATACATCTTTGTTAGGTTCAAGCTGGTAAAGGCATACTTGCACACATCTCTCATTTAAACCTTCCCCACTTCTCGCCCCACTCCCCCCCTCCCTCTTTCTCAAGTTCAGTTTAGAGATTG
Organism: Graphiurus murinus; assembly: GCA_004027655.1. NCBI lineage: Eukaryota > Metazoa > Chordata > Mammalia > Rodentia > Gliridae > Graphiurus > Graphiurus murinus. Next base: position 9,290 of record PVLC010036596.1, read on the forward strand.
ACTTTGATATGTTTTTGAAAGTACATCATGTGCATTAGGGTGCCTTCCCCCATCACCTTCAGTTAAGTCATCTTCTTTGCTCATCTAAGGTTTCTCCTTCTTTGTCTAGAGGCCATCTTATGACCCACTTTCTTCCTAACTTCTGCATATTAAGGAGAACATCTGATTTTTTTCTTTTCGTGACTAACTAATCTCACTTAGCATTATGTTTTCCAGTCCCATCCATTTCCCTGCAAATGACATGATTTCATTCTTCTGAGTAAAATTCCATTGTGTACATATCCCATAGTTATGTAATCCATATTTCTGTTGATGGACATCTTGGCTGGTTCCATAGTTTGGCAATTGTAAATTGCGCAGCTACGAACATAGATACACATGCATCGGTCTGATAGTTTTGTTTTCCATTCTTTTGGGTAGATAGTCAGAAGTGGTATTGCTGAATCATATGGTAGGCTCATACCCATTCATCTGAGGATTCTCCATACTATTTTCCAAACTGGTTGCACTAATCTGCAATCCCACCAACAATGTATGAGGGTTTCCACTTCTCCACACCCTCACCAGCATTAGTTGTTGTTTGTGTTTTTCATGATTGCCATTCTAATTGGGGTTAGGTGAAATCTCAGGGTAGTTTTGATTTGCATCTCTCTGATTGCTAATGATGTGGAACAGTTCCTCATACATTTATTGGCCATTGGTATTTCTTCTTTTTTGAAGTGTCTATTTAGTTCACTTGCCCATATTTTGATTGGGTTGTTTGTTTTCTCAGCTGTGAGTTTCTTGAATTCTCTGTATATTCTAGATATTAGTTCTCTATCAGAGTAGTTCGCAAAAGTTTTCTCCCATTCTCTGAGCTCTCTCTTGAGATTCTTGATAGTTTTCATTGCTGCACAGAAGTTCTTCAGTTTAATGCAATCCCATGTATTGATCTTCCTTTGAGTTGCTTGTGCCTTTGAGGTCTTGTTGAAAAAGTTTTTAACTGTGTCTATGTGTTGAAGTGTCAGATCTATGCCCTCTTCAAGTAACTGCAGAGACTTTAGCCTGACTTCCAGGTCTTTGATCCATCTTGAATTGATTCTTATACAGGGTGAGAAAGTGGGGTTTATTTCCATTTTCCTGTATATGGTTAACTATTTTGCCAACACCATTTGTTGAAAAGGCTATCTTTTTCCCATAGTATATTTTTGTCACCTTTGTCAAAAATCAATTGACTATAAGTATGTGGGTTTCTTTCTGAGTCTTCTATTCTACTCCATTGGTCTATGTGTCTGTTTTTGTGCCAATACCATGCTGTTTTTATTACTGTAACTTTGTAGTATAGTTTGAAATTAGTAATTGTTATGCCTCTTACATGTTTCTTATTGCTAAGAACTACTTTGGCTATTCTGGGCTTTTTGTTGTTACAAATAAATTTAAAGATGATTTTTCTATGTCAGTGAGGAGTGACCATGGTAACTTAATGGATATCACATTCAATCTGTAGATCACTTTTGGGAGGATGGCCATTTTAATGATATTTATTCTGTCTATCCAAGAGCATGGAAGATCTTTCCATCTCCTAAGGTCTTCTTTGATTTCTTTTTTAAACTTTTTATAGTTTTTCTTATAGAGGTCTTTTATTTCTTTGGTTAGGTTTATCCCTCAGTGTTTTATTTTTTGGGGTGCTATTGTGAGTATAATTGTTTTCTGGATTTCTTTTTCAGTGAATTTATGGTTGGCATACAGGAAAGCTTCTGATTTTTTAAGACTGATTTTGTATCCAGACACTTTGCTGAATTTGTTGATCAGTTCAATAAGCTTTTTGGTTGAGTTTGTTGGGTCTTCTAAGTAGAGTATCATGTAATCTGCAAAAACAGATAGTTTTAGTTCTTCTTTTCCTATTTTTATACCTTTTATTTTCTTCTCTTGACTCATTGCTCTGGCTAGAGTCTCAAGTACTATATTGAACAGAAGAGGTGATAATGGACATTCTTTCTTGTTCTTGTTTTTAGTGGGAACTTCTGCAGTTTTTCCCCATTTAATATGGTATTGCCTGTGGACCTACTCTATATTGCTTTATGATGTTCTTTCTTTGCGGTACTGGGGATTGAACTCAGGGGCATTCTACCTCCAAGCCAGCCCTATTTTTATTCCTTATTTTGAAACAGGGTCTCACTAAGTTGCAGAGTGCCTCGCTAGGTGGCTGAGGCTGGCCGTGAACCCGGAACCTCCAGTCTCAGCCTCCCAAATGCTGGGATTACAAGCATGCGCCACCACACCTGGCATGAGGTATGTTCTTTCTATTCTGATTTTCTGCTGTGCTTTTAGCATGAATGGGTGTTGGATTTTATCAAATGTTTTTTCAGCATCTATTGAAATGATCATGTGATTTTTGTCTTTGGTTCTGTTTATGTGGTGAATTATATGGATTGTTTTTCATATGTTGAACCAGACTTGCATCCCTGGGATGAACCTTGACTTGGTCATGGTGTATAATTTTCTTGATGTGATTTTGAATGCACGTTGCTAGTATTTTGTGTCTAAGTTCATCAACAATATTGGCCTATAGTTTTTTTTTTTTCCTTGAGCTTTCTTTATTTGGCTTTTATATTAATATCCTGTTTCTTTCTATTTCAGGGAATAGATTGAGGTACATTGGGATTAGCTCTTCTATAAAGGTTTTATAAAATTCACTTTGAAACCCATCTGATCCTGGGCTTTTGTTTGATGGTAAACTATTGCTGTTCAATCTCATTGGTTGCTATTGGTAAGTTTAAGTTTTCTATATCTCCTTGACTTAATTTAGGAAGATTTTCCATATTGTTGGAGTATAGTTTTTCAAAGTAGTTTCTAATAGTCCTCTGTATTTCCATACTGTCAGTAGTAATACCACCTTTTAATCTCCTATTTTAATAATTTGGGTTGATTCTCTTTTTATTTTGGTTAGATTGGCTAGTGGTTTATCTATCTTGTTTATTTTTTCAAGAAACCATCTTTTGGTTTGTTGATTTATTGTATTCTTTTTTTATTCTCTACTGCATTGATTTATGCTCTGATTTTCTTAAATTATTCTCTGAGCAAAAGCTTTGATCAACAATTATTAACCATTGGCATCATTTGGGAATTGTAACAAATATAGAATTTCAGTACCATCCTCAGACTCACTGTATTAGACCCAGTATTTTACCAAGGTCCCCAGGTAATTGGGAGGCATGTTCATTTTGACATAGCTTTAACTAGGCTAAGTGGTACATGGTATATACTCATGACTAATCAGATTCATTTTCATACATATATGTGGTTTAAGGTTTGGCCTATTGTCAAATTGCTATACTATCTGACTTTAGTTTTTCATAACTAATGTATGGGAAAACAAATACACAAACAACAACAAAAAAAAACAAAGCAAAGAATTGTATCAATCATTTTATCCACTCTCAATCTCTATTCATGTACCAGGCTTGTATATGCTTTATCTTATTAAGCCTATTTGGTCCACATCACAATTATGCAAGATAAATACTATTGCCTTATATTACAGGAAATGAAACTGAGTCTCAGTGAAGTTGCAAATTCTTTAAAAGGACACAGAATCAATACATGGAAAAGCTAGATTTGAATCTGAGCTTGTTTCTGTCCAAAGTATAAGTATTTTTCCCCCAGTTCTCCAGTGTATTACCTTGGTTGTATTACTTTTCTGCTCAGTAGGTAATTAATCAAAGAAGTAGTTTTTCTCCTTTCAGTTTGGAAATACAGAGTTCCATCTGTTCAAAAGTATTTATTATGCAATATTATTCCCCCCCTTTTTTATTGGGTCTTAAAATGGTACCCATCTTGCAAGTGAGAATTATTGAGCCAACATATGGTTTCAATTGGATAATTCTAATACATCATTATGAAAAAAGAAGGAAAATGAAAACATAACCAACTTTTGTACTTTTGCAAATGTCTTTTAATAAAAATCTATGAAGTAAAAGGTCTAGAGTTAAGTAGAGACACATTTATATTTGTTTATTTTTAACCTTCACTGTTGATCATGCCTCAAAGCCAGAAAGCCTCAGACACAGCTTCCATTCAGCTGCTTTTATGATTTCCTGAAGTTTGGAGCACTATTTACCAGAATTCCAGCCTGTAGCTTACTCTGTCTGCCTAAGACCTGGAGGTGGCTCGGGAGCAGCCTGCTTGAGTTGGTTCTTTATCCCAGAAAGACTGTAAGGATTTAACACACACTCCCACTTCACTGAAAGAGAGATTCATATCTGTGGGTAGGTCTAGCCTCTGAAATGCTCCAGATTGGAAATCACTGAATTTCAATTAGATTGTGGTCATCCACACCCAAACCAGTTTGGTAAATCTAACTCTTCAAGAAGGTTTGGCTCAGAGCATAGGAGCCTCTGTCGTAACAATTATTGTCACAACTCACGTAGTAATCACAACACTTTCCTATACATTATTACCTTTAATCTTCCCAATGGATCTTTTGAGGTAGGTATTATCTACCATGTATCAATGTATGGTGTGGGAAATTCAGTTCAAGGAATTTGTGACTTATTTTCAGGTAGTAACTGATGCTACAGATTATATTTACAGTCTCGTTTCATTTTGATATTTGTTTGGCTTTTGTGGCATGAGAGTCTTCTGGTTTTTCTCCTCTCGCTGTCAATCTTAATGACATTTTCATATTAATTTTTCTCTTTTCATTATTTGTATAACTACTAATACATACTAATTGTACAAATCACTGGACTTCACTGTGACATTTTCATATAGGCATATATCGAGCTTCAAATATGTCCACCCTCACTTCTATTCCCTCCCACACACTTTGCCCATGATGCTTTCCCCTTCCCTAATATCCCCTCCTCTATTTTCAGTTTATCCTCTTTTTAGTTTTTATATAGGCTAAAAACACATAATACTTTCTTTCTATGCCTGATATAACTTGTTTAACATGATATTTGCAGTTCCATTCAGTTTCTTTCATATGACAGGATTTTATTCCTTTATAATTGAAAAATACTACATTGTGTATTTATACCATAATTTCTTTATTCACTCATCTGTTGACAGGCATGTAGTCTGATTCCATATCTTGACCACTGAAAATTGTGTTGCAATAAACATAGGTATGCAGGTATCTCCCTTTTATACTTGACTTCATTTCCTTTGGATATCTATCCAAAAATGATATGGCAGGATCACATGGAAGGTCTATCTTTATTTTTTGAGGAAATTCCAAACTGTCTTCCAGGTTTACTGTACTAATTTTCATTCTTACCACCAGTGTATATAAGGGTTCCATTTTTTTTTAACACTCTTGCTTGCATTTGTCATTTTTTGTTGTTTGAATAATAGCCATTCCATCTGGGAACAGATAGAATCTCAATATAGTTTTCGCTTGCGTTTTCCTGATGACTAAAGATATTGAATATTTTTAATGTATGTATTGGCTATTTGTACTTCCTCCTTTGAGAAGTATCTAGTCAGATCATTTGCCCATTTGTTAGTCAAATAATTTATTTTCATTGTTGATTTTTTTAAAGTTTGTTATAAATTGTGTATATTATCCTTTGTCAGATGAATACCTGGAAAAGATTTTCTCCCATTCTCTAAGATTTCTTTCATTCTATTGACAGACTCCCGGGTTATGAAAAGCTCTCTAATATGAATTGACTAATAGGTCAATACTTGCTTTTGTTTCTTATGCTATTTGAGTCCTATCAGTAAGTCATTGCTTTGCCCATATTTTGAAGTCTTTCCACTATGCTTTCTTCCATTAGTTTCAAAGTTTCAGGTTTAACATTAAGGTTTTTAATCCACCTTGTGCTGATTTTTTTATAGGGTGAGAGATGGGGGTCTAGCTTCAGTTCTGTATATGTGAGTCCAGTTTCCAGCACCATTTGTTAAAGAGGCTGTCTTTTCTCCTTGTCAAGAATCATTTGGCTAAAGATGCATGAATTTATTTCTGGATCCTCTATACTGTTCCACTGATTCATGGGTCTGTTTTTATGCAAATACTATGCTGTTTTTTGTTACTATAGCTCTGTAGTTTGTTTTAAAAGCAGGTGTTGTGATGCCTCCAGCGTTGTTCTTTTTGCTTGAAATTGCCTTTGTTACTTGGGGTCTTTTGTGCTTCCATATGAGTTTTAGAATTATTTTTTCTAGTTACATGAAAAAATAACAGTATTATTTCGATGGGGATTGCATTGAATCTGTAAATAGCTTTTGTTAGTATTGCCATTTTAACAATCGATATTAATTTTCCCACCCTATGAGCATGGGAAGTCTTACCATCTTCTAATGTCTTCTATAATTTCTTTCTTCAGTGTTCTGAAATTTCCACTATAGAGATCATTCACATCTGTAGATTTATTTATAGATATCTTATTTTTTTCCTGGTTATTATGAATGGAATTGTTTTTCCGCTTTTTTTTTTTCTA
>PVLC010036597.1:0-15723 GCA_004027655.1 Graphiurus murinus
CGAACCCAGATCCTCCGGTCTCAGCCTCCCAAATGCTGGGATTACAAGCGTGCACCACCACGCCCGGCTTCAGTTTGATGTTTCTAATCAAGATTTTATTCAAGCCAGGCGTGGTGGTGCACGCTTGTAATCCCAGCATTTGGGAGGCTGAGACCGGAGGATCTGGGTTCGCGGCCAGCCTCAGCTACCTAGTGAGGCACTCCGCAACTTAGTGAGACCCTGTTTCAAAGTAAAGAATGAAAAATAGGACTGGGGGTGTAGCTCGGAGGTAGACTGTCCCTGGGTTCAATCCCCAGTACCGCAAAAAAAAAAAAAAAAAAAAAAAAAAAAAAAAAAAAAAAAAAAAAAAAAAGAAACATCAAACTGAGCTGGGTCTGGTGGCACAAGCCTAGAATAATCCCAGTACTTGGGAGACTGAGACAGGAGGATCACAGGTTTGAGGATAGCCTCATCAACCTAGAGAGAGACTGTTTCAAAGTAAAAATAAAACAGCTGAGGGTGTAGCTCGGAGGTAGAACGCCCCTAAGTTAAATTCCCAGTAACACACACACAAATAAAACTAAATTTAAAAATCCCAGGAAGCTGGGTGTGGTGGCGCACGCTTGTAATCCCAGCATTTGGGAAGCTGAGACTGGAGGATCCGGGTTTGTGGCCAGCCCCAGCTACCTAGTGAGGCACTCCACAACTTAGTGAGACTCGGTTTCAAAATAAAGAAAAATAGGGCTGGGGGTATAGCTTGGAGGTAGAATGCCCGAGTTCAATCCCCAGTACCGCAAAAAAAAAAAAAAAAAAAAAAATCCCAGGTATTCAGGAGGTGGAGGCAAGAAGATCCAAGTTCAAGGCTAGCATGGGTAACTTTGCTAGATCCTGTCTCAAAATAAAAAAATAAGCTAGGGGATAGCTCAGCACTATAGCACTTGCTTAGGAAGTACAAGGTCCTGGGTTCAATAGCCAGCACTACTAAAAAAGAAAGACAAAACGTTAAAACTGAATTCTTTCTCAGCCTCTTGGCTAGGATGAAATATAATGACATCAAATTGTGCTTGGTGTATAGCTCAGTGGTACAGTACTTTCCATGCTAGCATGCACAAGGCCCTGGGTTGTTTTTTTTTTTGCCAACAATGCAAAAACCACAAATAGCCTTTCCCTAAAACATACACACACACAAAATCAAAACTGATATTTGTATATAGAGTATAACTAAATAAAATTCACTAATAAATTTTATTTATTTGGTACTGGGGATTGAACCCAGAAGCATTCTACATCTGAGCTATACTCCCAGCCCTTTTTTAATTTATTTTGAAACAGGGTTTCACTAAGTTGCGGAGGGATTCACTAAGTAGCTAAGCTGGCCAAGAACTTGGATCCTCCAGTCTTAGCCTCCCAAGTACCGGGATTACAAGTGTGTACCACCATGCCTGGCTCACAGTCCATTTTTATTTTTATTATTTATTGTGGTACTAGGGCACAAAAATGCCACTGAACCCAGAGACATTCTACCTCTGAGCTACAACACCTATATTACTTTATTTTTTATACTGAAACAGGGTTTCATTAAGTTGTGGAGGGCCTCACTAAATTGCTGAGGCTGGCTACAAACCTGCAATCCTCCTGTCTCAACCTCTCAAGTACTGGGACTACAAGGGCATTCTACCTTTGAACTACATTCCCAGCCCTTTTATTATTTATTTATTTATTTATTATTTTATATTATTTTATTTTGCAGTACTGGGGATGGAACCCAAGGGCATTCTACCTATGAGCTACACTCCCAGCCCTATTTTTTATTCTTTATTTTGAAACAGAGTCTAAGTTGTGGAGGGCCTCACTAAGTAGCCAAGGCTGGCTGTGAACCCAGATCCTCCTGTCTCAGCCTCCCAAGTACTAGGATTACAAGCATGTACCACCACGTCCAGCCAACCCCTTTATATTTTGAATCAGGGTCTTGGTAAATCTTGCTAAGTTGTTGAGGCTGGCCTCAAAGTTGCAATTCTTCCGTGTCAGCCTCCCAAGTACTGGAATTTCAGGCATGTGCCACCATGCTGTTTACAAATTATATTGAGAAGAATTTGTAATTCTTCGGGTTTTTTGTAGTGCTAGGGATCAAACCTAGGGCCTCGTGCATGCTAACTAAGCACTAACACTCAGCTATCTCCCCAGCCCCTGTTCTTAAATTCTTGAGTAAGTCATGGGATGCCAGATCAATCATAGATGTTAAAACTAAAATCTAACAGCCGGGTGTGGTGGCCCACACTTGTAATACCAGCATTTGGTAAGCTAAGACTGGAGGATCCGGGTTCACGGCCAGCCTCAGCTACTTAGTGAGGCCCTCCGCAACTTATTGAGACCCTGTTTCAAAATAAAGAATAAAAAAATAGGGCTGGGGCTGTAGCTTAGAGGTAGAATGCCCCCAGGTTCCATCCCCAGTACCACAAAAGAAAAAAAAAACCTAAAATCTAACATCTTTGCCTAGTTGTAGAGAACCCTTAGGTCACGGCTCATTCAATGTGATTTAATGGCTAAAGCTCTGAGTTAAAAACCCAGAGATCTAGCCGGGCGTGGTGGCACATGCTTGTAATCCCAGCATTCGGGAGGCTGAGACCGGAGGATCTGGGTTTGCGGCCAGCCTCAGCTACCTAGTGAGGCACTCCGCAACTTAGTGAGACTCGGTTTCAAAATAAAGAATAAAAAAATAGGGCTGGGGGTATAGCTCGGAGGTAGAATGCCCCTGAGTTTAATCCCCAGTACCACAAAAAAAAAAAAACAACCCAGAGATCTGCCAGATGTGGTAGTGCATGCTTGAACTCCCGGTACTTGGGAGACAGGATTGTAGGTTTGAGGGCAGCATCAGCAAGTAGTGAGACTCTTTTTTTTTTTTTTTTTTTTTGCGGTAGTGGGGATTGAATTCAGTGTTAGAGCACTCCTGGGTTCAATCCCCAGTACCACCACCAAAAAAAGAAGAAACTCAGAGCTCAAGAGACCTGGATCTGTTCCTAGTTTCAATATTATATAAAGCCAGGTATAGTGAACCTAGTACTTGCTTGGGAGGCTGAAACAGGAGGATTACAGGTTTGAAGCCAGCCCTAGCAATTTAGCAAGGTGCTCAACAACTTATTGAGACTGTTTCTGAATATAAAATAAAATAGGGCTGAGGGTGTAGCCAGGAGGTAGAATGCCCCTGGGTTCAATTCCCAACACCACAATGAATAATATGTATATGTTAGATGAATAATCATGATCTCAGTTCTACCAATTATAAAGATAATAAACCTTACAACAAAGAAACAAACAAAATAAATCCAACTGGTATTTATAGATCATTACATTAAAAGTTATAAGAAGGTTATTTATTTATTTATTTATTTATTTATTTATTTATTTATTTATTTATTTATTTGCAGTTCTAGGAATTGAACCCAGGGGCATTCTACCTGAGCTACACTCCCAGTCCTATTTTTTATTCTTTATTTTGAAACAGGATCTCACTAAGTTGTAGAGGGCCTAAGTAGCCGAGGCTGACCAAGAACCCAGATCCTCCGGTCTCATCCTCCCAAGTACTGGGATTACAAGTGCGCACCACCACGCCCAGCCTAGGTTCTTTAGAAAAAAAGAATCAATAGCATTCACTGCTTCTAAGTTTCAGAAATGACAAGGAAGTCCATGAAATATACTCACGGGGGAGCAATGCCCATGGCATGGAGATTAGCCAGGCCCACCATGTTGGCATTGCCGATGAGCCCCGGCTTCAGTGCCAGCTGGGCTTGGATCCGGGCTTGTAGTTCAGCTGCTTTCCGTGCCTTCTCAATGGCATCATTCATGAAAGTAGCAGCCTGGGAGGGTTGAATAGTGTTGCCAATTGGAAGTCGCTCTGGTTGGGAGGAAGAAGTGGTCTTCGGCTGTGAGAGAGAGAAAATAACAAGTACTGAGACAGGCAGACTGATACACATAAGAATACACACCATATAGGCTGTGGCAGATGAATGTGGATAAACTTTTTGGCCTCTCATTTGAATGGATGTCAAGAAATTTAGTGCTAACAAGTATTCTTTTCAGCGTATTCTGAGTACAGTACCTGAGGTGTAGGAGGGCTTATGAAGCTCAGCTGTTTTTTCCTTTCCTCGATTTGTCTTGTTGCTGCCTCCATCATCTGTTTGATCTGCTCTCCCGAGGAGAAAAATTGAAAAAGTGTTAATTTTTCCTTTTTTTTTTTTTTAACGTGTAGTTCTGGGGGGTGAACCCAGTGGTGTTCTGTACTTCTGAGCTACACCCCCAGCACAATTTTTATTTTTTACTTTGAAACAGGGTCCTGCCAAGTTGCTGAGTTTTGTCTTGAACCTGCGGTCCTCCTGTCTCAGCCTCCCAAGTGCTGGGATTACAAATATGGGCTAGCACGACCAGGTAATTTCTTTTTATTTCTCCCATATAGTTCCTAAACCCAAAAAGCATTCAGGTCTATAGAACTAAAGTTTCTGAATGACTTTACTGAATTCTGCCTATATTACAGACCAGAAAATTCTGTAAAGATAAGCCTACATAGCTGAGTATTAAAAATTTTCAATCTTCTTCCTAAAGCAGGATTGGCATGTTAGGAAGTTACATAGCTTGGTGATTAAGATCCAGACAAACCTGAGCATTAATCATTTTTGTGTGTACTGGGATTGAACCCAGAGGCATTCTACCTCTTAGCTACAGCACCAGCCCTATCCTTTTTTTTTTGCGGTACTGGGAATTGAACTCAGGGGCATTCTACCTCTGAGCTACACCCCCAGCCCTATTTTTTATTCTTTATTTTGAAACCGTGTCTCACTAATATGCGGAGTGCCTCACTAGGTAGCTGAGGCTGGCCGCAAACCCCGATCCTCCGGTCTCAGCCTCCCGAATGCTGGGATTACAAGCGTGCGCCACCACGCCCGGCCTCCTTTTTTTTTTTTGTAATACTGGGGATTGAACCCAGAGGCATTCTACCTCTGAACCACACCCCCAGCCTTAATTTTTATTCTTTATTTTGACAGGATCTCACTAAGTTGCAGAGCGCCTCACTAGCAGCTGAGGCTGGTCGAGAACCTGCAATCCTTCAGTCTCAGCAGCCTCCCAAGTACTGGGATTACAAGCATGAGCCATCGCACTTGGCTTCTATTTTTTATTTTGAAACATGGTTGTTTGAACTAAGTTGCAGAGGGCCTAAGTTCCTGAGGCTGGCCCTTGAATCTGTGACCCTCCTATTTTAGCCTCCCATGTACTGGGATTACATGTGTGCATCAGTGCACCTGCCTGTAAGCAGTAATTTTAACTCTGTCACTTAATGCCCACATTACCTTAGACAAGGTATTTCATCTCTAAACCTCTCAAGATTCTAAAAGGAAGAAAAATAGTACCTACCTTCCTCATAGGGAAATTGTGAACATTTAAATGATGTATGTAAACTTCCCAACAAAATCCATACAAATTACTATATCTCAATTTTTAAAAATTGCCAGGCATAGTGGCTCACGCTTGTAATCCCAGTAGTTGGAGGCTGAGACTGGAGGATCTGGGTTTGTGGCCAGCCTCAGCTACTTAGTGAGACCCTGTTTCAAAATAAAGAATTAAAAAAAAAAAAAAAAAAAAAAGGACACAAATAGGATTGGGAGTGTAGCTCGGAGGTAGAATGCCTCTGGGTTTAATCCTCAGTATCGCAAAAAAAAAAAAAAAAAAATCAGCCAGATATGGTGGTGCATACTTGTAATCCCAGTACTTGGGAGAAGATTCTGTTTCAAAATAAAAATAAAATAGGGCTGGGGGTGTAGCTCAGAGGTAGAATGCCCCTAGGTTCAATACCCAGTATCACTTAAAAAAAAAAAAAATCATGCTACAACTCTCCAAATTCTTAGTTTGAGTTACCACAGATAATGATACAAAGACCTGCTCTTTAGGGTATATAAACCCTTTATTTTATCTTAAAGACGTTTGGAACAGTAAGCTGTGAGGACATAGTCAAATAACTTCTCGTATTTTCCACAAAAAAACCTTTCTCGAGGTACTTCAAGACCAACACCCACCCCCTCAACTTAAATACAGGCATGTTCTACCACTAAGCTACATCCCACCCCACTCCCCTTTTTTTGTACTGGGGATTGGACCCAGAGGCATTCGATCTCTGAGCTATACCCTCAGCCCTATTTTTATTTTGAAACAGGGTCCTAAGTTGCTGAGGCTGTTCTCAAACGTGGGATCCTCCCGTCTTTTTTTTTTTTTTTTTTTTTTGCGGACCTGGAGATTGAACTCAGGGGCATTCTACCTCCGAGCTATACCCCCAGCCCTATTTTTTTATTCTTTATTTTGAAACAGAGTCTCACTAAGTTGTGGAGTGCCTCACTAGGTAGCTGAGGCTGGCTGCGAACCCGGATCCTCCGGTCTCAGCCTCCCGAATGCTGGGATTACAAGTGTGCGCCACCACGCCCGGCTGGCTTCAACTTTGTAATCTTTCTGCCTCAGCCTTCTGAGTAGCTGGGATTTCAGGCATGTACCACTACACCAGGCAGCTTAAATATATATATATATATATATATATATTTTATAAAATATATATATTTTATAAAATATATATATTTTTTGCGGTACTGGGGATTGAACTCAGGGGCATTCTACCTCTGAGCTACACCCCCAGCCCTATTTTTTATTCTTAATTTTGCAACAGGGTCTCACTAAGTTGCAGAGAGCCTCACTAAGCAGCTGAGGCTGGCCATGAACCTAGATCCTCTGGTCTCAGCTTCCCAAGTACTGGGATCACAAGCATGCACCACCATGCCCAGCTCAATATATTTTTTAAATTTGTGTTTAACATTTTTTTTTAGTAGATGATACATTTATGTAGTTTAAAATTCAAATTATTGAGCCGGGCGTGGTGGCGCACGCTTGTAATCCCAGCATTTGGGAGGCTGAGACCGGAGGATCCGGGTTGGCGACCAGCCTCAGCTACCTAGGTGAGGCACTCCGCAACTTAGTGAGACTCTGTTTCAAAATAAAGAATAAAAAATAGGGCTCGGGGTATAGCTCGAAGGTAGAATGCCCCTGGGTTCAATCCCCAGTACCGCAAAAAAAAAAAAAAAAAAAATCAAATTATTGAGAGGCTAAGAGAAGAGAATTGCAGGTTGGAGGACAGCCTCAGCAACTTAGCAAGGCCTTCTGAAATTCATTTTTTATTTTGAAACAGGGCTAAGAGTATAGGTCAGAGGTAGAATGCCCCAGGTTCAACCCCCAGTACAAAAAATTAAAAATGAAGTCACAATAGAGTATTGAATTCTCCCGCCCCCTTTTTCCATAAGAAGTCATCAGTTTTTCTTCTAGAAGTATCACATATTTATGTAAATCTACCCATGCATACAATATATATATTCTATTCCTCACAAATTCTATCCATATGTTCTACAATATATATATAGCATATATATTCCATTCCCCAATATTTAAGTAGTACAAGAAATATTTATTGTTTATGCTGCATCAAAATTATTACCAGCCAGCCAGGCATGGTAGTATATGCTTGTAATCCCAGTACCTGGGAAGCTGAGACAGGAGGATTGCAGGTTTGAAGCCAGCCTTGGAAACTTAGGCCCTTCACAACTTAGTTAGACCCTGTTTCCAAATTAGAAATAAATGGTGTAGCACAGAGGTAGAATGCCCTTGGGTTCAATCACCAGTGCCACACACAAAAAAAAGTTACCAGTGAACCAAGTGTGGTGGTGCATACCTGTAATCCCAGTACTTAGGAGGCCGTGACAGGAGGATTACAGATTCAAGGCCAGGTTCAGCAACTCAGTGAGACCCTGTTTCAAAATAAAGAATAAAAAATAGGACTAGGGTTATAGCTCAGAGGTAGAATGCCTCTGAGTTCAATCCCCAGTACTGCAAAAAATAAATAAATAAATAAAAGAGGGCCAGGGGTATAGCTCAAAGAATGCCTTTGGGTTCAATTTCCAACATTAAACAAACAACAATAAAAAACTGTTACCAGTGCCCATTTAAAAAACACAGATACTTTTTATTAAATACAGTACAATGTTAACTTGAAATTATAAGTGAATTACAACTACTTGGCATATTTGGAAATTCTTCTCCTCTCCCTTCTGATCATTTCAGTTTATTTCATTTTCCTAGTGAACCAATGAGGTCGATAATTAAGCAAACAAGGTATTCAACACACTTTGACACATAGGAGATACTCAGTAAATGCAATTTCAATAATCCTTAACTGGAATACTCCAGGATAAGCCAAAGAATGCTAAAACAAAAGGCAGGAAATAAAATTCTCCAAATGCTAAATGCTAATTCAAATCAAGATCACAGTAAATATGAACCCATGCACCCTTTGCTTCAACTTATAAAATTACTTTGCTTTCAGCCCCCAGAAACTAACCTGGAGCTTAGTCAGCATGCCAGGGCTCTCTGATGGAGGCCCAGGGATCACCTCTGGCTCCTCTTCTACCTCTTCAAAACGGGGTATTCGTCGCTTCTTTACTCCTGATGATTCCTTGGAGATCTCAGAGTCATCACCAAACACCTCCTAAAGGAACCCAAGATGAAAGAAGAACTGTATCCCTCCCCATGGGGAAAAGGGAAGAATCATCCTAGCCCCTAACAGCATTTTGTGGCTTTTCCCAGGGGAATATGACGCAACCTTGCAATTAACTACTTGCCAGAAGCAGGGTTTTCTAGACTCTCCAACAAATGGACCATTTGACTCAAGTTCTTCATTCTCCTACATCAGTCAAGCAAATTTCATCCCCATGTTCTTATAAATGTTCCCACCTCAAAGTCTTTGCAAATACTACTGCCTACACTGATTAATGCTCTCCCTTAACTGTTCCACAACCCCTGTTCCAAATCCTGTCTAAAACTCACCTCCTCCACGAAGTTTTCCTCATTCTAACCTTATCCCATTCTGATCAAACTTTTCTTTCACATCCTCTTAGCTCTTAAGAACTTGGTTCATATTAAATTACACTGTTGAGATTGTCAAGTGTTAGGGCTTTCAATAGCAACACTTCCTCCCAACTAGAGACTAAGCTCTTCTGGGACAGGGGCGTTCTCTTTCTGTATTCCCCAGTAACACTCTCTTCTCATCAGACAATGGGCACTCAAATATGTCGACTAACTTGCAAGGTGAATTTAACAGGACCAAGAGTGGCCAACTGGAAGGGACAACGGGAAAAAGCAAATGTACACACCGGTGGTAGGCTTTGGGTGACATCCCCTCTTCACTAGGAGGGCTCGTGTTTTGCAAGGACATATCCTCGGCCAGGGGCGAGCGCTTCCTGGAACTCCTACAGTTCAAGAAAAAGGACTCTCCCATAATATATTGTGTGGAGTGGGGACTTGAATGGACCAAAAAATGGGACCCATATCCCCTGGCTATCTAGATACCTCCTTTAAGAAACCATTTTTGTTAATCCCACCCAAGGCAGTCACTTCATTTATAGCATGGCCTCAGCACTTACACAGTGGCGTGCCTATCGTAATATAATCTTCATTATACAGATCTCCATATACTATGCATTAACCATTCCCTTAAGTATAACAAAAGTGAACCTAGTCTGAAATTCTATAATCAACCCTAAAATTTATATGAAATTGCTACTCAGGTTTTATAATTTGTGACTATATTTTATTGTACCTCCCCACCCTTTTTAAATTGCAAAATTTTTTTAGAGCAAACCCTATCTCTCATTCCTCAGATCAAGCTACGATGCCCTAAAAACAAATGGCACATGAATTTCTATTTTTCTTGGTTCCTCAGCCTGGTCAAGAGACTAAGCAGACATTGCTTATCCATTCTTTGTGTTTTAGGAAAAGCAATGGGATAGCCAAGGTATCAAAACACTTTGGGAGGCTGGATGGGAGTCACAGAAGCATGCCACCCCACAAAGAGAGATGGAAGTGACATAGACAGATTGGCTACTTGAGGAAAATGAGAGAGAGATCAGCTGCTTGACACTACTAATACTGAAAAAGGTCATGGCCAATCAGCAACTAAAGAATAAAAAGTGTAGTAGGAAAGAGACCCTATAAGCACACCACTAATGGAGCTAGATGACCTGCAATATGCTCTTATAGCAAATGATACACTCTCAAGAATAAAATAAATAAGGTTGTTCTTAGGTATCTTATCTACAAATGCGTTGCAATAAAATCTCTATAAAGGAGCAACATTAAGGTCTATTTTTCAGGTAGCAACAGAGTTACATTCTGAAGCAACTTATTAGGCTTCAAATAAATCAGAGGTATAAAGTCTTAGAGCAACCAATTTACAGGTAGTAGTACAGGGGGAAAAAAAAGAAAGACCCAGAGAAACATAAGAACCCAACCTTCTAACTGTATACAAAAGAGGATAACCATATCAATTATTTCTTTGAAATACTTCAAATGATCGTGCAGTTCATTGTAAGATGGTGATAACACAATTCACCTCCTCTACTTTGGTCTAAGGATCTCTCTTTAACACCAGGTCTTCTAACAATGGATATCAATGTGTGAGCTAAGTAAGCTCACCAATTTGGGTTATCATTCAGAACACCTCTGAGTGCATAGATAGTGAACTGTAACCTACCTTTAGCTCTCGTTTTCTGCTCCTATCACTGCTAGACTTGGAATGCCTAGAGCTTCGGCCTTCCTCTACAGCCTCAAACAGTTTGTCCACAAATCGGACAGTAGAATCATCAAGAAAAGGTTTCAGATGATCTGAGAGAAAAAAAGAGATTGTGGGATTGAAAAGGTCAGAGCACAGAGTGCAATGCTAGGTATATACCATATACCAGCACTGAATTTTATTTTTAAGGTACTGGGTATAGAATCTAGGGGCATTCTACCTCTGAGCTATATCCCCATCCTTTTAAAATTTATTTATTTATTTATTTATTTATTTATTTATTTATTTATTTATTTATTTATTTAGTGGTATTGGGGATTGAACTCAGGGGCATTCTACCTCCGAGCTATACCCCAGCCCTATTTTTTATTCTTTATTTTGAAACCGAGTCTCACTAAGTTGCGGAGTGCCTCACTAGGTAGCTGAGGCTGGCCTCGAACCCGGATCCTCCGGTCTCAACCTCCCGAATGCTGGGATTACAAGCATGCGCCATCATCTCCGACCTCAGTCCTATGTTTTATTCTTTATTTTGAAACAGGGTTTCACCAAGTTGCAGAGGGCCTCACTAAGTAGCTGAGGTTGGCTGCTGTTTCAGTCTCCCAATGCATGCACCACCACAGCCTAACTCCCATGTCT
The DNA here is from genome assembly GCA_004027655.1 of Graphiurus murinus. Classification (NCBI taxonomy): domain Eukaryota; kingdom Metazoa; phylum Chordata; class Mammalia; order Rodentia; family Gliridae; genus Graphiurus; species Graphiurus murinus. The sequence continues at coordinate 11,264 of PVLC010036597.1, forward strand.
TTTTATTTTGAAACAAGGTCTCACTATGTTACCACATGCTGGCCTCAAAGCTGCAATTCTCCTGTGTCAGCTCCCCAAGTACTAGGGTTATAAGTATGCATCATTGCACCTGCTGTGTGTGTGTGTGTGTGTGTGTGTGTGTGTGTGTGTGTGTGTGTGTTGGGGATTGAACCCAAGTGCATTCTACCTCCAAGCTATACCCCCAGCCCCATTTTTTATTCTTTTTTGAAATAGGGTCTCACTAAATTGGGGAGGGCCTCACTAAGTAGCTGAGGCTGGCCACAAACCTGCGATCCTCCTGTCTCAGCCTCCCAAGTACTGGGATTACAAGTGTACCACCATGCCCAGCTTTGTATTTTATTTTGAGACTGGGTTTTGTCAAATTGCCCAGGCTGGTCTCAAACTTGATCTTCCTGCCTCAGCTGGGATCAGAGATCTTAAATATTTGAGAAAGGTCTTACTATGTTACCCAGGTTGGCCTTGAACTCCCCATGTTCCTGCCTTGACTTCTGAGTAGCTGTGAATACAGGTGCACACCACCACCCAGCAGTGGAGTTTTATCTAAAGGAGGGAGGGAAATGTTTTTAAAGTTTTTTGTAGAATTTCCATAAAGTCTGTTACATTGAATGATCATACTGTAAAAATGAGGTAAAAATACAGTTATAATTTTTTGGATTAGGAAGCATGATGTCCAGAGCAACCTGTTAAAAGCTGAGTACCAAAGTTCTTATAATCCCAGTACTTAGGAGGCTGAGACACTGTTTCAAAATAAAAATAAAATAGGGCTGGAGTATAACTCAGAGGTAGAACACTCCTGGAGTTCCATCCTTAGTACCACACAAAATTAAAAAAAGATGAAGGTAGGCACAGTGGCACATATCTGTAAACCCAACTATTCAGAAGGCTAAGGCCAGAGGAACGAAAGTTGGAGGATAGCCTCAGCAACTTAGTAAGACCCTGTCTCAAAAAAAAAAAAAAAAAAGAAAAAGAAAAAGAAAAAGGGCTGGGGATATAGCTCAGTGGAAAAGCATTCCTGGGTTCAATCCTCAATACTCTCTTCCCCCTGCAAAAAAGTTAAAGACGAATAATCACTCTTAACATTTCCCAAATAGCAAGCTAGCATGAACAAATCAACCTTCCTTTTTTTCAGTACTGGGGATGGAACCTGGGGGCATTCTACCTCCGAGCTACAGTCCCAGCCCTATTTTTTAATTCTTTATTTTGAAATAGGGTCTCACTAAGTTGTGGAGGGCCTCACTAAGCAGCTGAGGCTGGCCTTGAACCCAGATCCTCCAGTCTCAGCCTCCCAAGTACTGGGATTACAGGTGTGTGCCACCATGCCTGGCTCTGAGTGTTTTTAATGTATTTTAGAAAGAATTCTAGTTGTTGAGATGTCATTCTGAATTTGAATATACTTATCTGATGTTAGCATATTTTCTAACTAAATCTAAGTTAGGTGACAGTATGTGGCCAATCGGAGTCAGTCTCAGATTCAAAATATGCCACAAAATATCAACCAACCAACCAACCAATCAATAAAGCAGTAAGAGAAAAATTAGTTATTTATGCTATTTCCATTATAAGAGAATAATAGCCGGGCGTGGTGGCGCACGCTTGTAATCCCAGTACTTGGGAGGCTGAGACCAGAGGATCCAGGTTCAAGGCCAGCCTCAGCAACTTTGTGAGGCATTCCAAAACTTAGTGAGAATCTGTTTCAAAATAAAGAATAAAAAATAGGACTGGGAGCTGGGTGTGGTGGTGCATGCTTGTAATCCCAGTACTTGGGAGGCTGAGACCAGCCTCAGCTACATACTGAGGCCCTCCGCAACTTAGCGAGACCCTGTTTCAAAATAAAGAATAAAAAATAAGTCTGGGGGTGTAGCTCAGAGGTAGAATGCCCCTGGGTTCCATCCCCAGTACTGTGCAAAAAACAAAACAAAACAAAACAACAACAATAAAAAAACGGCCTTGAGGTGTAGCTTGGAGGTAGAATGCCCCCAAGTTCAATCCCCAGTACTGCAAAAAAGAAAAAAAAAAAAAAGAGAATAAAATGGCCTGATCTTTCTTTAGGTGTTCCTAATAGGGAGAATATGGGGAAGTTCAAAGCAGTGTTTGGGGTAGGTGTGGTGGCACACGCCTGTAATCCCAGTACTTAGGAGGATGAGACAGGAGGATTGCAGGTTTGAGGCTGGTCTCCACAACTTAGGGAGATCATTTCAAAAAAAAAGAGCCGGGCATGGTGGCGCACGCTTGTAATCCTAGCATTTGGGAGGCTGAGACTGGAGGATCCAGGTTCGAGGCCAGCCTCAGCTACCTAGTGAGGCACTCCGCAACTTAGTGAGACCTTGTTTCAAAATAAAGAATAAAAAACAGGGCTGGGGGTACAGCTCGGAGGTCGAATGTCCCTGGGTTCCATCCCCAGTACCATGAAAAGAAAAAGAAAGAAAGAAAGGGCCGGAGGTGTAACTTGGAGGCAGAGGGTCCCTGGGTTCAATTCCTAGTGCCTGCGTGCGCATGAACACACGCATGTACACACACACACACAAAATTAATAAATAAGAAATAGCCGGGCATGGTGGCGCACACTTGTAATCCCAGCATTTGGGAGGCTGAGATTGGAGGATCCGGGTTCGCAGCCAGCCTCAGCTACCTAGTGAGGCACTCCGCAACTTAGTGAGACCGGGTTTCAAAATAAAGAATAAAAAATAGGGCTGGGGGTATAGCTCGGAAGTAGAATGCCCGAGTTCAATCCCCAGTACCACAAAAAATAAATAAATAAGAAATAAAACAGCCGGGCGTGGTGGCGCACGCTTGTAATCCCAGCATTCGGGAGGCTGAGACCAGAGGATCCGGGTTCGTGCAGCCTCAGCTACCTAGTGAGGCACTCCGCAACTTAGTGAGACTCGGTCTCAAAAATAAAGAATAAAAATAGGGCTGGGGGTGTAGCTCGGAGGTAGAATGCCCCTGAGTTCAATCCCCGGTACCGCAAAAAAAAAAAAAAAAAAAAAAAAGAAATAAAACAGCGTTTGTGGGTTCATCCTACACGTTAAGTCAAGAGTCGGTAAGGCACATACCAGCTGCCTTCTTCTTGTCCATGCCCTTCCCCACACAGTTTAATGCTGCAGTGACTACTGTGGGCTCTGAGAAACCCAGCACCCTCTTCACTGTCTTCTCTATCCATGGTTTCAGCTCATCCAGCTCCCTCTTGGACAGTGCCATTTTTCCAGAAAAGGAGAACAACAGCTCAAGTGAGATTCAGTATCACACCTAAAAAGAAACCAAGAGAGAGTTAAGTTAGAGAATAAAAAAAAATTAAAACAATCCAGTTAGTATATCAGGAAGGTCTTTTCCATCACTCTTCTTAATCCCTTTGCAAATACTCTCCCTAAGAACTATACTTCAAAAGCAGAAGGAAATATATTCTATTTGATTTTTAACTCTAACTCAGTATCAGTGGATCAATGACATTATGAAATAAACTGGCAAACAAGCCAGGCTTAGTGCAGTGGAGGATGCCTGTAATCCCAGTACTTGGGAGCCTGAGACAGGAGGATCTCAGGTTTGGGGATAGCCTCAGCAAATAGTGAGATTCTTATCAACCTGGCAAGACTCTGTTTCAAAATAAAAATAAGGGATGGGGGTACAGCAAAGTGGTAGGACAATCACCCAACATGCTGAGTCTTGGGTTTGATCCCCAGTACCACAAAATAAATAAATAAAGCCAGGTATGGTGACATACACTTTTAATCCCAGTTCTTAGAAGGTCGAGACAGGAGGATCAGAGGTTCAAAGATAGTCTGAGCAAGTAGTGAGACTCTTATCAGTGAGACCCTGTTTCAAAATAAAAATATAGGACTGGGGGTGTAGTTCAGAGGAAGAATGCCCCTGGGTTCAACCCCCAGTACCTAAATAAACAAATAAATAAATATAGAAAATATAGCCGGACATGGTGGCGCATGCTTGTAATCCCAGTACTTGGGAGGCAGAGACTGGAGAATCCGGTTTTGCGGCCAGCCTCAGCTACTGAGTGAGGTCCTTCGCAACTTAGTGAGACCCTGTTTCAAAATAAAGAATAAAAAAGAGGTAGAATGCCCCTGGGTTCAATCCCTAGTACCGAAAAAAGAAAATATATAAATAAAATAGGGCTAGGGGTGTGGCTTGGAGATAGAGTGGACCTGGGTTCAATTCCTAGTAACTGCCCCCCAAAAAAGAATAGGCAAACACATAAAATTAAAGCAAGAGTATAAAAAGTCCAGCGCCAGGCGTGGTGGCGCACGCTTGTAATCCCAGCATTTGGGAGGCTGAGACCGGAGGATCCGGGTTCGCGGCCAGCCTCAGCTACCTAGTGAGGCACTCCGCAACTTAGTGAGACTCGGTTTCAAAATAAAGAATAAAAAATAGGGCTGGGGATATAGCTCGGAGGTAGAATGCCCCTGAGTTCAATCCCCAGTACCGCAAAA
>PVLC010036598.1:0-15708 GCA_004027655.1 Graphiurus murinus
GTAATCCCAGCATTCGGGAGGCTGAGACCGGAGGATCCAGGTTCGCGGCCAGCCTCAGCTACCTAGTGAGGCACTCCGCAACTCAGTGAGACTCTGTTTCAAAATAAAGAATAAAAAGGGGCTGGGGGTGTAGCTCGGAGGTAGAATGCCCCTGAGTTCAATCCCCAGTACCGCAAAAAAAAAAAAAAAGAATAAAAAATAGTGTTGGGGGCGTGGCCCGAAGGTAGAATGCCCCTGGGTTTAATCCCTAGTACTGCAAAAAAATTAAAAATTAAAAAAAATGAAGGATTGAGTCCATACTCCAAATCCCTAGACCCACAACCAAAAGGCAGGTATAGGAATTTTGGGGGGCCACAGGCTACTGCCACCTCTGGGTACTGGGGTTCACAGAAATAGCAAAGCCCTTGTATAAAGCCACAGCTGGATCTAGCCTCAGCCCCAGCACTGGCTCTTCCTAATTTTCGTAAGCCCTTCTTCCTATTTGTGGTAGAAAGAGGGGGACTCACAAAAGGGATATTAGCATAAAACCTAGGACCATGGAAATCACCAGTAGCCTACCTTTCAAAAAGGCTAAACCCAGTAGCAGCTGGGTGCCCAAGCTACCTGAGAGCCACTGCAGTGACATCTGTGTTGGCAAAGGAGACTGACAAATTAACGTTGGGATAAAACTTAATTATCCATGGTCCTCATGTTGTGGAAACCTTATTAAGTGGGCCACCCAACAGGTGGATGTCAAATGCCAGAATTAACCAATTACAGATACAGCTTCTGGATCCACCCTGCCTCCATTTTGTTCATTCTGGAGCATTAAACCCTGCCATCCTCCTGCCTGACACTGAAAAGCAAGCACCCTCTCATGACTGCTGGGAAATCCTGGACATCACCCATGGCACCAGAGAAGATCTCACCAATCAACCCTTAGTCATGCCAGATGAAACATCACAGTCAGAAGCTATTTCGTTGAGCATGGAGTCAGGTATGCAGGGGCAGCAGTCATAACCTAGTCTGAGGTAATATGGGCTCGGGCACTTAAACATGGCACCTCTGGCCCAAAAGCCAAACTGATAGTCTTAACTCAGGCCTTAAGGCTGGGAAAAGGAAAGGCTGTTAACATCTATACAGACACCCACTACGCCTTTGCCACGGCCATGTTCTCGGGGCAATCTACCAGGAAAGGGGACTCTTAACTTCAAATGGACAATATATTAAAAATGTACCAGAGCCGGGCATGGTGGTGCACCCTTGTAATCCCAGTAGTTGGGAGGCTGAGACTGGAGGATCTGAGTTCGCAGACAGCCTCAGCTGCTTAGTGAAGCCCTCCACAACTTAGTCAAATATAACACCCCCTGGTTATCATCTTGTACAGCTATCTAATGCAAAAGGACACCCTAGAGATAGACACTCAAAACCTCTTAAAATCTTCTCATGATCTATTAAATTTAACTAACCTTTCCTTGGCCCAAGATTGCTGGTTATGTCTAAATCCTGGGCCCCTCCACACCACTGTACTCTTAGTTAATGTTAGTTTTTTTTTTTCATACTGGTATAATAAAACCACCTGCCTTGTTACCCCTTCAAAATAATGTTAATGTACCACTCCATCAAACTCCTGTTCCCATTTAATGAGTTATAATGGAGCTGAGGATATAGGAACAATTAATTCAGATTTCTGTGCTCCCATGTCCTGATAAACTCTATGGGCAGATCTCTATGTCCTCCAAATAATGAAACTATATTTCTCTGTGGAAGAACAGTCTATAGCATCCTGCCACCCAATTGGTTTGGAAAATGGGCCCTTGTCCTATTACTCCCAGACCTTAAAGTTGTACCAAATAGAGTATTCCTATCCCAATGTTTAAACCCATTAACCTCAGAACCAGAAGAGTCATTCAGATGGTTTCCCCTCTTAATGGGACTGGGGGTCACTTCAGGAGTGGGAACTGGGGTACCCAGCCTAGGGACCTCATTACATGCCGGAGCCCGCCGGCAAAATCAAAAGGTCCTGAAATGGGGAGTGAGGATTAAGAAAGAAAGCCGCCGGGCGTGGTGGTGCACGCTTGTAATCCTAGCATTCGGGAGGCTGAGACCGGAGGATCCGGGTGCGCGGCCAACCTCAGCTACCTAGTGAGGCACTCTGCAACTTAGTGAGACTCGGTTTCAAAATAAAGAATACAAAATAGGGCTGGGGGTATAGCTCGGAGGTAGAATGCCCCTGAGTTCAATCCACAGTACCCCCCCCCCCAAAAAAAAGAAAAAACCAAGAGATAGAATTGGAAGCACTGTCAGTGAATACTGCAGCCCGAGTTTATTTAGTTCAGCCCTTATATACTCTTTCCAGCACCAGCCCATTGGTCAGGGTTCAGAGAACAAACATATACATCATGAGTAACATAGTTAAAAGTCTTGACAACATCCTGCCTCCTGGAACATGGGGCAAACAGAACTCTTTATCTAGGTCAGCAGTCAGCACATACTTGAGAAAATGTTGTTTAACATTGTATCTTTGTAAAAACAGACTTCTAAACCTCTGTAAGTTTGCAAAAACATCTGTCACACTGCTGGTCCCCAACAATTACATCAGTACAAAAGATTGTCAATTCAGATGATAGATGAACCGGGCATGGTGGAGCAGGTTTGTAATCCCAGCATTTGGGAGGCTGAGACTGGAGGATCCAGGTTCAGGGCCAGCCTCAGCTACCTAGTGAGGCATTCCGCAACTTAGTGAGCCCCTATTTCAAAATAAAGAATAAAAGATAGGGCTGGGGGTGTAGCTTGGAGGTAGAATGCCCCTGGGTTCAATCCCCAGTAACCCCCCCCCAAAAAAAAACAGATGATAGATGATCTTAAGCATATATCTGGACCCATACTATATCTGCCAGCCCAATTAGATTCCCTTGCAGAGATTGTGCAACAGGAGAGGCCTCGATTTACTTACAGCTGAAAAAGGAGGGTTCGAGGGTTCCGTTTATTTTTAAATGAAGAATGCTGTTTTTATGCTAATCAATCAGGTATAATTCATGATAAGGTAAAGCAGCTTCAATATAGCTTAGAAAAAAAGACAAAAAGAGCTCTTACAGTCCAATTACCTTTGGACTAGTCTACAGGAATGGTTACCCTACCTCTCCCCCCTATTAGGATCCCTATTCATAATTTGTTTAACCCTTCTGATTAGACCCTGCCTTATAAATTTTCTCACCAAATATATTCAAAACTGTATTCAGGGCACTAAGCTCCTAGTTCTTCAAGAACAAGTATACTACCAACCTTTAAGTCAAATGTCTGAAGGCGAATATGTAGAGATAGTACCTGGAGCCAAATATTCAACTGTTTGACAAGATAAAAAAGTAAACTGGGCATGGTGGCGCACGCTTGTAATCCCAGCATTTGGGAGGCTGAGACCGGAGGATCCGGGTTCGCGGCCAGCCTTAGCTACCTAGTGAGGCAATGCGCAACTTAGTGAGACCCTGTTTCAAAATAAGAATAAAAAATAGGGCTGGGGGTATAGCTCGGAGGTAGAATGCCCCTGTGCCCCTGAGTTCAATCCCCAGTACTAAAAAAAAAAAGTAGTGGGGAATGTTAAGACCAAGACCCAAAATTGCAAGCAATGGGTTAAAAAGTTACCAAGAGTTAGTTACTAAAAAATGAAGTTGCTTAGTTGGTTCCTAAAAGGTTTACATAACCAGAATGTTTCACATTGGTATATATATTTCTACATGTAAAACCACAAGATTCCACTTCTGTAATTTATGCTTGCTTGCAAAATTACTCCCCCAAACTTCCTGAAAGTGGTATTGGCCTATAAAATGCACAGTTTTAAAAATTAAGGCACTGCTCTCTACTCAGTGTGCTGAGTGGAGTTGCAGTTGCTGTGGTCAATAAATCTTTTACCTCTTATTTATGTATTTATTTTTTGCGGTACTGGGGATTGAACTCAGGGGCATTCTACCTCCGAGCTACACCCCCAGCCCTATCTTTTATTCTTTATTTTGAAACCGAGTCTCACTAAGTTGCGGAGTGCCTCACTAGGTAGCTGAGGCTGGCCGCGAACCCAGATCCTCTGGTCTCAGCCTCCCGAATGCTGGGATTACAAGCCTGCGACACCACGCCCAGCTTAATCCTTTACCTCTTAACCGGTGATTTTTAGTTCCTGTCTCACAGTGAGATACAACAGGTCTCACTAAATTGTGGATAAACAGGGTCTCTCACTAAGTTGCTGCAGCTGGCCTTGAGCCTGTGATCCTCCTGTCTCAGCCTCCCAAGTACTGTGATCACAAGCATTGACCACCATGCCTGGCTTCACAAAAGAGTTAATATAGCCAGGCGTGGTGGCGCATGCTTGTAATCCCAGCTTGGAGGTAGAATGCCTCTGAGTTCAATCCCCAGTACCACACACACACACAAAAAAATATATATATATATATATATATGGCTGGGGATATAGCTCGGAGGTAGAATGCTGCTGAGTTCAATCCCCAGTTTCATAAAAAACAAAACAAAATAAGTATAAATAAAAGCAATTTACAAGATATGCTTTAATGGAAATTAGAACATTGCACTAACAACCCCATAAGACTATTTTTTTTTTTCCGTACTGGGGATTGAACCTAGCGACATTGTACTTCCAAGCTACATCTCTAGCCCAATTTTTTAAAATTTATTATTTGGAAACAGAGTCTCACTAGGTTACTGAGAGCCTCGTTAAGTTGCTGAGGCTGGCTTTGAACCTGTGATCTTCCTGTCTCAGCTTCCCAAGTATTGGGAATACAAGAGTGCCCCACATGCCCAAATAAAACACATTTTCTTTAGTCGCACATGCAACTTTCCTTAACTGAATATTTATTTGGCCATAAAGCAAATCTCAACAAAGTTTGCAGGATTAATTCAAGGCATTCTGACTATAAAATGGTATTGTGCCATATACAGGCTGTGTTAGTTGACTTTTTGTTGCTGTTACCAAATTACTTGACAGGAACAACTTAGAGAAGGAAACGTTGACTTTGGCACATGATTTCAGGGGTTCAGTCCATGGTCAGATGGCTCCAAGACAGGAACATCACTGCGAGGCACGGCAGAGAAAAGCCACTCATGGCAGCCAGGAAACCAGAGCAAGTGAGGAAGAGACAAGCGCCCATCCCCAAGGCCCTGCCCCTACCTCTCCTCCAGCCATACCCTACCTGCCTACAGTTATCACCCAGGAAATCCACTTAAATGATTATTCCATCAATAAACTCATGATTCACTGATGAAGTTAAGTCTCTGATTCAATTATTTTGCCTCTGAGTATTTTTGCATGGCCAAAATTTGAGCTTTTCTGGGGTCATTCAATTTTCAAACTGTAACAGGGGCCTGCTTCTTAACCTGACAGCTTACAGACGGCCAGTTTCAAAGCTGATATTTTTCCTTCTTTGTCTTCCTCCTTTAGATCAGCCTCTGTTAACAAACAACATGTTCTCTATTGGTTTACTTCTGGAAGGGGACCTGGCACCTATGGGTCTGAGTAAGAACTGACTCATGGAAGATTTAGATATGAGCTGTGTTTCTTCTGATAAACGCAATAGCCTGGAGGAAGACTTAAATGTGAACTGTGTCCCTTCTAATAAACACACCAGCATGACCCTGCCCTGGAGATCTGAACGGACTCAAGGATAACTTAGACATCAATTGCATCCCTTCTCAAGAGGTAGAATAGAAGGAATAAAAATTTAGGCAGAAAGGAGACAGATTGGGAAGGAAATGGAAAAATACAGTTTTAAAATCCAGAGAGTTCATCATCTCTAACTCAATGCTATAGGGTGTGTTCGGTCTTAGGCGGAAACCTCAATGGGTCCACACCCTTACTCTCCTGGCCCCTTCCCCCACCCGAGACCCCTGAGATCCATGAGGACAAGGTCAGACCTCAGCCAGCCAACACTCATCCTTGAAACCTGAGGAAGAGGCGGTCCAGACTTCCAATGTGCCCACCCTTTTTTGGGAGTTCTATATAAGGACTGAAAAGACTGCAAAGACTCTCTTGGCCCAGATGATCTCCTCTCACCTGTCTTCTCCCTCCAGTCCCTTGCTTTCCTAAATAAAACTCCTACCTTTGTCCCTGACTGGCACGTGTTGAAATTCTTTTCACCACAGAGGTCAAGGACCCACCGAAGGTTTCGTGCTGTTCCAGGACAGCATGATCCTGAAGAGTTTCATTTGGGGGAGAACCTAGAGCTTGTTCCTGAAGCTTAATTTCACTGGTTTCTCTGATTTGCTGGCAAATCAATAAAATATCTTTTTTCCTTCTTCTCAAAAACTTGTTCCAATTATTTGATTCAGCAAACTGGGGCAGATACCAGGATTCAGTAACAAAACCATAACATTGGTAATACAAAATAGCTAGAAAATCTCCATGTTCTAGGAAGTGAAGAAAGACACAAATTAAACATTCACAACAGAAGCTGGCTACAGTTGATGCCTGTAATCTAGTACTTGGGAAGCTGAGACAGGAGGATTGCAGGTTTGGGGCCCACCCCTCAGTACCTTGGTGATACCCTCAACAACTTGGCAAGACCCTGTTTCAAAATAAAAATGATAGGCCAGGGGCACTGGTGCACACCAGTAATCCCAGTACTTGGGAGGCTGAGATAGGAGAACCATAGATTTGAGGCAAGTCTCAGCAACTTGCCAAAACCCTCAGTGACATAGTGATACCCTGTTTCAAAATTCAGAAAGTTAAATAAGGACCAGGTATGGTGGCACATGCCTGTAATGCCAGTACTTGGGAGGATGAGACAGGAGAATCCCAAGTTCAAGATCAGCCTTAGCAACTTGGCAAGGCTCTCAGAAACTTAGTGAGACCATTTTGAAATAAAAAATAAAATCAGCCTAGGGGTGTAGCTCAGAAGTAGAATGCCTCCAGGTTCAATCCCCAGCACCACAAACAAACAAAAAGATAAGAGGCTTCTTCAGCTCCATTTTGAAGGTGGATAGTACAAGGTTTTGCAGCCCCGTCTGTTTGGCCACTGTAGGCTGTGTCAGCACATTGCAGAGCATCTTAGTGGGAAGATCTGAAAATATCAACTCACTTGTGTGTGTGTGTGTGTGTGTGTGTGTATTACTGGGAATTGAACCCAGGGATATAGGGATATTCCACCTCCTAGTTATGATCCCATATAATAATTTCTTATTTGGAAACAGGGTACTCACTATGTTGCTGAGAGCCTCACTAAATTGCTGAGGCTGACCTCAAACCTGCAATCCTCCTGTCCCCGCCTCCCAAGTACTAGGATTACAAGTTTGTACCACCAAGCCCAGCTTAGCAAGTCACTCTGTGTGTGTGTGTGTGTGTGTGTGTGTGTGTGTGTGTGTGTGTGTGTGTGGTACTGGGGATTGAACTCAGAGGCATTCTACTTCCAAGCTACACGCCCAGCCCTATTTTTTAATTCTTTATTTGGAAACCGGGTCTCACTAAGTTGCAGAGGGCCTCACTAAGTAGCTTAGGTTGACCGAGAACCTGTATCCTCCAGTCTCAGCCTCCCAAGTACTGGGATTACAAGCGTGCACCACCACACCCAGCTCAGCAACTCCCTCTTACAGGAACTAACTCTGGTCCTTGGAGAACTTCATTAATCTTTCCCAAGCTACCCCTCATGACCTAATTACTTTCTACTAGAGCCCACCACTTCAAGGTTCTACCACCTCTCTACCTCACCACACTGTGGACCAGTCTTCTAGAACAGGAACCCATAGGGGACATGCTCAACCATTTCCAAACCATAGAGCACACTTTGCCACAGAAGCTATATGTATGGCCAATAACATTGTCGGAGACCATGATAAATGGAAGAGTTAAGACCTTGCAGTCTTAAACTATCTATGGCACATGCTTATCTGAAAACAATCCATGCTGGTGCCAGGTGTCCGTGAAAGAATTATGTGCTGACTGTAAAGGTTAATTGGATTTCTTAAAGTTAAGAAAAAGTTAACCAAATGGTAAACTTGGGCAGAAAAAGCAACATAACTTTAGTCAATAAGTTAGGTTAGACATTCATGTATGGTTAAAGGGTTTCAGGAATAATGTTTTCTTAATATAATGAGATTTTTCTGTAAAAGTATGTTTTTCATCTTTGCATGTGATGTTTTTCTGAACATGAATCAAAATCACCTGATATTTTTCTTAGATGATGTTCCTTGTGTGATTGTATAAAAACACACCAGAAGCCGGGCGTGGTGGCGCACGCTTGTAATCCCAGCATTCGGGAGGCTGAGACCGGAGGATCCGGGTTCTCGGCCAGCCTCAGCTACCTAGTGAGGTACTCCGCAACTTAGTGAGACTCGGTTTCAAAATAAAGAGTAAAAAATAGGGCTGGGGGTGTAGCTTGAAGGTAGAACGCCTCTGAGTTCAATCCCCAGTACCAAAAAAAAAATAAAAATAAAAATAAAAACACACCAGAAAATAAATTCGGTGCTTCAGTATTCACTGATAGCCCTCCCGAGAACATTGAGTCTTGACTCTTTTAATCAATCCTCACTTTCTCCTCTCAGGACTGTCCGGTTGTGCCAGCAGGCCCCGGCAAACATGAAACACTGGTGAACACCAGCTGGTCATGCAGAATGTAACCTGAAACCACAGTAGTTTCTCTCACTTGAATACACTTTCCAAAACTCCCAGTGAACACCAGAAACTGAGGCTAGTACCATACCCTATACGTACTGTTTCTTTCTGGTACCGAGGATGGAACCCAGGGGCCTTCTACCTCTGACCTACACCCTCAGCTTGATTTTTTTTATTCTTTATTTTGAAACAGGATCTCACCAAGTTGCAGAGGGCCTCATTAAATAGCTGAGGCTGTCGGGCGTGGTGGCGCATGCTTGTAATCCCAGCATTCGGGAGGCTGAGACCGGAGGATCCAGGTTCCTGGCCAGCCTCAGCTACCTAGTGAGGCACTCTGCAACTTAGTGAGACCCGGTTTCAAAATAAAGAATAAAAAATAGGGCTGGGGGTATAGCTCGGAGGTAGAATGCTCCTGAGTTCAATCCCCAGTACCGCAAAAAAAAAAGAAAAGAAAATGAACCCAGGGGCATTTAAACTCCAAGCTACACCCCCAGCCCTATTTTTTATTCTTTATTTTTGAAACAGTCTCACTAAGTTGCAGAGGGCCTCAATAAGTAGCTGAGGCTGGCCGCAAACCTGGATCCTCTGGTCTCAGCCTCCCAAGTACTGGGATCTCAAGCATGCACCACCATACCCAGCATTCAAAGAAATTTGAGGTTTGGACCCTGAAAAAAAAAAAAAAATTCAAATCTGGAAGTAATTTGTCTGAGCACTATTTATTCTCTTGTTATTCATTTAGCCAATGCTCATTGAACATCTACCAGGTACGAGTCATCACAGTAGCCTTTGGGGCTCAAAATACAAAATATCTGCTCTCAAGGAGCTTATAATACTCAAAACAAACCAAGTCATAAGTGAGATATAGAAAGGTACCAGCTGGAGCAATGACAAGCACAGACAAGGAAGACTGAGCCCACTCAATGGAAATTTTGTAAAGGAGGTAATGCCCTAAACGAGGTTCAAAGAATGAACAGAATCAGAGAAGAGAACATTCCAGTGAATGTGAAGGCAAGAACAAAGTCGAGGTCCAAGGTACACTATAGTGTGTGTAGGAAACTATTGAGGAGATAGAAGACAATAGGCAAGGTGGGCCTGGTGGTCTATGCCTGTATTCCCAGTACTTGGGAGGCTGAGATAGAAGGGTTGCAGATCTGAGGTCAGCCTTAGCAATTTATTGAGACCCTCTGCAAATAGACCCTGTTTCCAAATTAAAAATAAAATGGACTGGGGTGTAATTTGGAGGTACAGCCCCTAATACAAAAATCCCTGATGCAAATCTTGGGATTTGTCAATTCCCGGTACAAAGAAGGAAGGAAGAAAGGGAGGGAGGGAGGGAGGGAGGGAGGGAGATAGGAAAAGAGAGAGAAAGAAAGAAAGAAAATAGGTAGATAGGGTCAACTACAGTAAGAAGACAATCTTTTTTTTTTTTTCTTTTCAGTACTGAGGATCAAACCCAGGTCTGCTCTACTACTAAACTATACCCCCCAGCCTTTTTATTTTTTATTATTATTTTTTTAGATAGGATCTTGCTAAATTGCTCAGGTTGGCCCGGAATTAGTGATATTTCTCCAGTGTCCCAGGTTCCTGGGATTACAGGCCTGCACTATCATGCCTGGTTTATCTTTCAATTCTCCATTCAATTTTTCATTTTGGTGTGTGTGTGTGTGTGTGTGTGTGTGTGTGTGTGTGTGTGTGTGGTGTGTGTTACGGGGGATTGAACCCAGGGACAATCTACCTCTGAGCAATATCCTCAAGCCAATTTTATTTTTTATTTGGAAGCAGGGTCTTGGTAAATTGCTAAGGCTGAGCCGGGCGTGGTGGTGCACGCTTGTAATCCCAGCATTCGGGAGGCTGAGACCTGAGGTTCCAGGTTCGCAGCCAGCCTCAGCTACCTAGTGAGGCAACTTAGCGAGACCTGGTTTCAAAATAAAGAATAAAAAATAGGGCTGGGGGTGTAGCTCGGAGGTAGAGCGCCCCTGAGTTCAATCCCTAGTACCGCAAAAAAAGAAATTGCTAAGGCTGTGCTTGGACCTTCGATCCTCTGGTCTCAACCTCCCAAGTACTGGAATTACAAGCATGTGTCACCATGCTCAGCTCAATTTTTCATTTTGTATCATGTCTTTGATCTGGAAATACAGTGAGCCACTGGGTTCCATCTCTAATACCATTAAAAATATATATATATAACAACAATAAAAATCTTTTTATTGTATATATAATGTCTCTAGAAAGATGCACTTTTTTTTTTTTTTTTTGCGGTACTGGGGATTGAACTCAGGGGTATTCTACCTCTGAGCTATACCCCCAGCCCTATTTGTGTGTGTGTGTGTGTGTGTGTGTGTGTGTGTGTGTGTGTACTGGGGATTGAACTCAGGGGCATTCTACCTCCAAGCTATACCCTCAGCCCTATTTTTTATTATTTATTTTGAAACAGGGTCTCACTAAGTTGCGGAGTGCCTTACTAGGTAGCTGAGCCTGGCCGCAAACCCAGATCCTCTAGTCTCAGCCTCCCAAATGCTGGGATTACAAGTGTGCGCCCACGCCCAGTGAAAGATGCACTTTTTATTTTTTTGTGTGTGTGCGGTACTGGGGATTGAACTCTGGGGCATTCTACCTCCAAGCTACACCCCCAGTCCTATTTTTTATTCTTTATTTTAAAACAGGGTCTTACTAAGTTGCAAAGGGCCTCAATAAGTAGCTGAGGCTGGCTGAGAACCGGGATCCTCAAGTCTCAGTCTCCCAAGTACTGGGATTACAAGCACCATGCCCAGCTAGAAAGATGCATTTTTTTCTCTCTTAGCACTGAAATATGGAAAGCTACTGAAGCCACAATTTGCAAAACAGGCTACCAATTTCAGTGACACCTCCATTTCCTGTTCAGGAAATATAAAACCTCAGGCTTTTCACAAACAGCCTGGCCTAGCCCATCAAAGCTGCCAGAGACAGAACTCCACCCCACCCTTCCTTCCTGCCCCTCCCCACACTCTTGTCAACTCCCACCCTCAAATCATCCTTTGACTAACTCCTCCCCGAACTTTATAAAATCCAAATGCTTAGGCTACTCAGAGTCCCTTTGACTCAGTTCATTTGGTTGTTGTGTATCTTGCCTGGAAGATTCTGATAAATTGTGCTGGACTTTTATTGCTATTTGACTTTTATCTTTTTTTTTTTTTTTTTTTTTTTTTTTTTTTTTTTTTTTTTTTTTTTTTTTTGCGGTACTGGGGATTGAACTCAGGGGCATTCTACCTCCGAGCTACACCCCCAGCCCCTTTTTATTCTTTATTTTGAGACAGAGTCTCACTGAGTTGCGGAGTGCCTCACTAGGTAGCTGAGGCTGGCCGCGAACCTCGAACCTGGATCCTCCGGTCTCAGCCTCCCGAATGCTGGGATTACAAGCGTGCGCCACCACGCCCGGCTGACTTTTATCTTAATTATAACAGAGTTGCTTTTTTGTTTTGTTCATTTTTTGTAGTTCCTTTTGTTAATAATTTTTTATTTTTATTTTATTTTTTTGTGGTACTGGGGATTGAACTCAGGGGCGTTTTACCTCCGAGCTACACCCCCAGCCCTATTTTTTTATTCTTTATTTTGAAACCAGGTCTCACTAAGTTGGGGAATGCCTCACTAGGTAGCTGAGGCTGACCGAGAACCCGGATCCTCCGGTCTCAGCCTCCGGAATGCTAGGATTACAAGCGTGCGCCATCACGCCCGGCTCTGTTAATAATTTTTTTAATTGTTCATTTGTTTGTTTCAGGTGTTCTTATAGGGGTAATGTTGCCAGGCATGGTGGCACACACTTGTAATACCAGTACTTGAGAGGCTGAGACAGGAGGATCTCAGGTTTGCAACCAGCCTCAGCAAGTTAGTGAGGCTCTCAGCAACTATTTTCAAATAAAAAATAAAATAAATCTGGGGGTGTAGCCTGGAGGTAGAATACCCCTGGGATCCAGCCCTAGTATTAATTAGTTAATTAATTAATTAATAAAGTTTTCTTGTACCTACATATTCTATTTCTTTTTCTTTTTTTTCTTTCTGTTTTGTTTTGGTACTGGGAAGGGAACCCAGGGGCATTCTAACCCTGAGCTATACCACCAGCCCTATTTTATTCCTCATTTTGAAACAGGATCTCACTAAGTTGTGGAGTGCCTCACTAGGTAGCTGAGGCTAGCCTTGAACCCAGATCCTCCGGTCTCAGCCTCCCAAATGCTGGGATTGTGCCTCACTAGGTAGCTGAGGCTGGCCGTGAACCTGGATCCTCCAGTCTCAGCCTCCCAAATGCTGGGATTACAAGCATGCACCACCACGCCTGGCTTTGCAATCCTCCAGTCTCAGCCTCCCAAGAACTGGGATTACAAGCTTGGACCACCACATCCAGCTCATATTCTATTTCTTTAAACTGCCCTTTCTGCTTGTTTGGGCTTTATCTTGCAAGATAGAAACCTTGTTTAGAGTTCTGGTAATCTGTGGTTTCAAAATGTTTTGCTTTTGATTAAGATTCAAGGACTGAACAGCTAATTAGTGTGGGAAGACTTCTTGGCCCACAGTCACTGTGAATCAGCTTGGATGAGCACAATGTGCTCACTCAAGTGAAAATTGTTTGCATGCAGACAAGTTTCCAAGAACCAGATGGGAGTGATGAGAGGTGTGGACTGTGATGCAACTTCCTTATTTCCCAGAATTGTTTACCCTTTTCTTCCCTGACTCATCCTGTGACTGCTTTGCTGGCTCCTTTGTTTAATCATTTTTACAATGTTTTAGTTAAACCCTCAATAAAGGAAAGATGCTGGTTGGAGGAAAGCAGAATTTCTACCTTCTCCCCAGCCACACTGTATCTCTGATAATTTTGACCCTGAGTCATCCATGCACAGAGACTTCAAATCACAACATCAGTAGCAGATTGGAAGTTCTGAGAACAGGGAGGACCCTTGTATCTCCCCCCGCCCCACCTCACTACTGGGGATTAAACTCAGACCTCAAGTATGCTAGGCAAATGCTTTGCCACCAAGCTCCTACACCACTAGAAATGGATTCTAGAGAGGTTACAAATAAAAACTCATAAGCTCAAAAATAACTTGGCAAAAGAATTTAGTTCTGCAGAAGGGTGTGCAACTGACAAAAAGTCTGGTAAGTAAGCACACCAAGCTGGCAGTCTGCTCAGATCTTATTCCTAATTCAATCCTGCCCCTTACCCTGATTGGTGAGGGCTTGGATTCACAACTCTGCATGGTTGGCTATTCTTTTATACAGACAGAAACATAGTTTCAACAAAGACAAAGTCTTAGGGTACATTCTGCTTTGGTTGACACTGCTAGGACAGACAAAAAAAGAAGAAGGAAAACAAGATGAATATTCATATTGCGTTCTTCAGTTCACTGACCACAAGAAAAAAGAATTAGTGCCAATGGGTTTGAGAATTTCAAAACAAGTAATAAAAAAATAAATAAAAAATTAAAAAACCCATTGCTAGCCAGGCATGGTAGTGCACATTTGTAATCCCAGTACTTGGGAGGCTGAGACAGGAGGATCACAGGTTCACCACCAGCCTCAGCTACTTAGTAAGGCCATCCACAACTTAGTGAGACCGCAAAAAAAAAAAATAAAAATAATAATAATAAAATAAAGCCGGAGCCGGGCGTGGTGGCGCACGTTTGTAATCCCAGCATTCGGGAGGCTGAGACCGGAGGATCCGGGTTCGCGGCCAGCCTCAGCTACCTAGTGAGGCACTCTGCAACTTAGTGAGACCCTGTTTCAAAATAAAGAATAAAAAAAAATAGGGCTGGGGGTATAGCTCGGAGGTAGAATGCCCCTGAGTTCAATCCCCAGTACCGCAAAAAATAAATAAATAAATAAAAAATAAAATAAAATAAAATAAAATAAAGCCGGGCGTGGTGGCGCACGCTTGTAATCCCAGCATTCGGGAGGCTGAGACTGGAGGATCCGGGTTCGAGGCCAGCCTCAGCTACCTAGTGAGGCACTCCACAACTTAGTGAGACCCGGTTTCAAAACAAAGAATAAAAAATAGGGCTGGGGGTATAGCTCGGAGGTAGAATGCCCCTGAGTTCAATCCCCAGTACCGCAAAAAAAATTAAAAAAATTAAAAATAAAATAAAATAAAAAGTAACCGGGCATGGTGGCTTGTAATCTCACTTGTAATCTCAGTACTTGGGAGGCTGAGACGGAGGATCTGGGTTCGTGGCCAGCCTCAGCTATGTAGTGAGGCCCTCTGAAACTTAGTGAGAACCTGTTTCAAAATAAAGAATAAAAAATAGGGCTGGGAGCCAGACGTAGTGGCACAGGCTTGTAATCCCAGCATTTGGGAGGCTGAGACTGGAGTATCCGGTTCGTGGCCAGCCTCAGCTACCTAGTGAGGCACTCCACAACTTAGTGAGACCCTGTTTCTTTTTTTTTTTTTTTTTTTTTGTGGTACTGGGGATTGAACTCAGGGGCATTCTACCTCTGAGCTATACCCCCAGCCCTAGTTTTTAATTCTTTATTTTGAAACCGGGTGTCACTACGTTGCAGAGTGCCTCACTAGGTAGCTGAGGCTGGCCACGAGACCGAATCCTCTGGTCTCAGCCTCCCAAATGCTGGGATTACAAGCATGCGCCACCATGCCCAGCTGTGAGACCCTGTTTCAAAATAAAGAATAAAAAAAAATAGGGCTGGGGGTATAGCTCGGAGGAAGAATGACCCTGGGTTCAATTCCCAGTAGCAAATAAATAAATAAAAGACCAAAAATTACCCCTTCCTCTATGGTGCAGGAAAATGAGCTATGTCAGTCTTCCTTTTGATCAGCAGCTGATGACCCAGGCAGTAAATTCCTGCTTTCCCTCTCTTGGGCCATAAACAAAGACACTCCAACCTTCTTATACCATTGATCACTTAGCTCAAGAAAAAGGAAAGGAAAATTTATTACAACTAGTGTCATGGGGTTCGGGCTGTACCCCAATACGGAATAATACTCCAGGTTCGTTGATATTGTAAAAAAAAGAATTTTAATACATATCAAACTGCAACATCTGGCAGGTTTCAGGGAGAGGAAAACTGGGGTGTAGGAAAAGAGGGGAAGTGCAAAAAGCTTAGGACATGTTTCCCAGTCCCGGGCAGGAGTCCAAGAGAGC
>PVLC010036599.1:0-15693 GCA_004027655.1 Graphiurus murinus
GCTGAGGATCTGCTTCTAATATGGCAGGCACATTGACTCTGGCTTTTGGCAGGAGGCCTTAGTTCTTCACCACATGGACCTCTCCATAGGGCTGCTTTAGTGTTCTTATGATTTACGGCAGGCTTCCTTCAGATAAGGCCTTCTTTAGATTACATAAGTCAGCCTTATACAGTGCAAAGGGACTACACAGGAACGTGAATACCAAGAGTCAAGGATCACAAGGGGCCATCTGTAAGCTATTACTGAAGGTGTCATTAGATTTATTGTTCTATCTGAGAATGTTGCTGAAAGTTGGAACTACTGCTCACTTAGGTGATGACTGGCTAAAATTCAGGCTGTCTCCCAGCCCAGCAACTCTTTATGGGTTTTGAACTTATGACTCCAAAATACATTTTCCAAAGGTCATTTGAAAGAGCCGGGGTAGGTAGGGATGAGTACAGATGACAAGAGGGAGGAAGCCAGGAAGTGTCACAGATACTTAAAAGAGTAGTGAGTAAGGACTGGTGGAAAGACTTAGAAAAGCTTCAGAAGCACTTAGCCAAAAGTGTCATGGTCACTGGTCACCTCCATCATTCCTGCTATACAACTGAGGTAGCAACACTTCAGCCAATAATGTCATGTTTCCACCCTAGCAGACCTTTAATCAATCTTGCCAACAAAAAGCAAATGCGAGCTAGATTTCCTGTGCTTTTTCCTGCTCAGCTTCCGTGGGGGGTTGGCCATCACAGAAGTGGTTAGGAATGGTGACCAGAGTAAGGCGTCAGGCTCAGCAACCTTCCTTCTGCTCCATGCATTGTAATTTTTTTTCCCCACTGTAGTGAAATACAATCAAATCTTGATGGAACTTCCCCAAGGATTTCTTCTCTTTGGGTCTTAATCAAGATGCTATCAAATAAAATATCAGAACACTCCTATTCTTATAGTTTGCATTTTATACTCAAGGAGTTCAGTTTTATAGGTATTTATACAATAACAATAACATGCCCCAGAATTTTGTGAGATAATGGTGATAGTGGGAAGGGAAGAGAGAAGAGTCGATTTGGATGTGACAAGGAATTAAAGAAAGGGACTGAAAGATGTTACAGTGACAGAATGGCAGGTGCTATTGACTGGTAGACTCAACAGCCCTTTCCAGCATCTTCTCCCTGCCCACCTCCTATAGAAATAAATGTAGAATAAGAGAAGGTATATGCTTTTCTGGTCTCACTGACTATACAACCTAGTTTTGGCCAATGTTATATAAACCCAACTGAAGAGATTTGGGGAATTCTCTTTTTCCATATAAAAGGGACAGGTGTGAAAGGAGGGCTCCTTGCCTCTGCCCCTTTCTTTCCTTCCAACCTTGAATGGAAATGCACTGAGGCAGCCATCTCAATATTGAGTCAACAAACATGTGGCTAAAACTCCCATATGCTGAGCAAGCATAGAAGGAACCTCAGTCTTGGATGGCATTGGTGTGTTTCCAAACTAATTCTAGCAACTGTCTACCCCTAGACTTTTAGTAAGTATGCATTGAAGTTACTTTTAGGTGAATTTTCTCTTATTTGTAGATTATTCATAACTGATGTTGAAGGTGGACTTTAAAGCCAAATGTCTGTCCTTTAGGAAGTAAATGCACTGAAAGATCAGTGTGAGGTGAATTCAGTGAGAACTGGGAGGATCAGTGAGAGGAAACTGCTTGAACAGATGGAAATGTAGCAGAAGGAATAAAGAATTGAGTTCCAGAATGGGTGCCCCAAGAATTTCTATTGTCACTGAATCCATAACTTAAGAAGTGACACACGGCTTGGGGCATCTTGTGTAATTGGGAGCAACACAAAGTCCCCATCAGAGCAGGCTCTCTAGCATTATGTAGATCTGGCTTTGGGTCCCAGCTCCACCACTAACTAGCTGCATGACTTGGACCACTTTGCATCACCTCCGTAAGCTTCGGCTTCTTCATCTGTAAGTTCAGAAAATAAAAACTAAGCAATGTAACATTTAAAATACATGGTGCTTGTTATATAACAAGTATTCACTAAAAGGAATAGTAATTATCATTGTGATCAGATAGTATTTTGTCCATCTGTACCTGGCATCCAAGGGAAGGCTGTTTAGCTGTGGAATCCAATTGCTCCATCTATCCAAGGGGGGTGTCCTCTCTCAAAGGTGTATCATGTGTTATTGAGGATCCTTGAGAAATTGCTTTCTTTGGAGAAAATTTGCGTGGAGTGTGTAAATAACTCTAAGTTATTTGATATTTTTAAGCCTGTTACATAGTTTTTTGAGCTAAAAATATTAGAGACTTTTCTTTCAGCAGAAGATACAAAAATTATGTAAAGCCCTTAATAAGGGGTGGCTCTGGTCTGGAGTAAATTGGCTTAGATGTTGGTAAGTTCTAAAGAACTTTGAACCTCAAGGCACACTGGAAAACTCAAGGGTATGAAACTATGGTCATTTTGTTCAGTCTCTACCATCAACAAAGGAGGGAGAGGAAATAGGAAGGTTGAGGTAGAAGAGATACATGTCAACAAGTAACTTGGGAACTGTCATCTGAGTGTGGTTTGACCTCTTGAAAATTCTCCTACAGTTATCCAGATCACGGTTCCTCATGTGAGCAAATGGACCCTCTGAACCTCCCATGAGGAAATGCACACACATCCATGCCTTTCTTCCTGCTTCCATCTGGATGCCTTTCAAAACCTTTTTCCTCTTTCATTCATAGTATCAGTTTTTAAAATTTTTATTGATACATTATGATTACACACAATAGTGAGATTCATTGTGATATATTGGTACATGCACATAACAGAACTTGGTCAATTTATTTCTCCAGTGCCTCCCCTTTCTCTCCTTCCCCCCTTTCTCCTCCTGACGCCCCGATCCCCCTAATCTCCCTCCCCTGTTCTATTGGTCTCCTGTTTTCATGAGGTTCCTTTTTTTTGTGGGACTGGGGATTGAACTCAGGGGCATTCTACTTCTGAGCTACACCCCCAGTCCTATTTTTTATTCTTTATTTTGAAACTGAGTCTCACTAAGTTGCGGAGTGCCTCACTAGGTAGCTGCAGTTGGCCGAGAACCCGGATCCTCCGGTCTCAGCCTCCCAAATGCTGGGATAACAAGGGTGCGCCACCACGCCCGGCTATGAGGTTCCTTTTTAATTTCTTTTCTCTAGCTTCTACATGTGAGAGAAAACATATAACCCTTGGCTTTCTGAATCTGGTTTATTTTGCTGAACACAATACTCTCCAGCTCAATCCATTTCCCTGAAATTAACACAATTTTGTTCTTCTTTATGGCTGAATAAAACTCCATTCATCTGTGTACAGACACCTACACTGGTTCCATCTATTGTGGATTGTTTTGCTATAAACATAAGTATCACAAGAGCATTCTGACTTAAATTCTTTTGGAAAAGTATCAAGAAGTGATACAGCTAGGTCATATGGTGGTTCCATTCCTAGTCTTCTGAGGAACCACCACACTGATCTCCATACTGGTTGTATTAATTTACCATCCCATCAATAGTGTATAAGTGTTCCCTTTCCCCACGTCCTTGCCAGCATTTATTATTACTTGTTTTTCTGATAACTGCCATTCTAACTGAAGTGTAATGAAATCTCAAGGTCTTTTTTTATTTGCTTTCTCTAATTGCTGACGATGTTGAACATTTTTTCATATATTAGTTAGCCATTTGAATTTCTTGTTAAGAAATGTTTGTTTAGGATAATGGAGGAGAAATTCCAGTGGTGCCAGGGAGGTTGTCTAGGGAAGGGTAGGGGGGAGAAGGAAGATCTATGAAGGAATCACTTCCATCGACACTATATACCTATGTGAGAATATCAGTGTCAATCTCAATATCCTGTATGGGGAAGGGGAGAAATCCCACCAAGTGTTCTGTGCATGCGTGTCACTATCACTATGAAATTCATTATGATATGAGGCTATAATGTACCAATAAAAGTATGTAAAAAAGAAATATCTGTTTAGTTCATTTGTCCATTTGCTGATTGGATTATTTGGGGGTTGAGAGTATTAGGTTTTTTGAGGGATATATATATATATATATATATATATATATACATATACTATATACATACATATACACACACATACATATGCACACATACACATACATTTTGGATACTAATCCTTTCTTGAAAAAGTAGCTGGCAAAGATTTTCTCCCATTCTATAGTATCTTTCTTTACACTCTTGTTTCCTTTGCTGTGCAGAAGTTTTGTTTTTTTTAAATTTGTTGCCATGTCATTTATTAATTTTAATAAAATTTAATATAATTAATAAATCAATTCGTCAATAGTTTTCTGAGATTTTAGGAGTCCTGCTGAGCAAGTCATTGCCTGCTCCTATATGTCAGACTGTTACCCCTATTTTCTTCTAGTAGTTGCAAAGTTTCTGGCATAATTCCTAGGCCTTTGATCACTTTGAGTTTACTTTTGTGCTGGGTGAGAGTTAGTGACCTAGTTTAATTCTTCTACATCTGAGTATCCATTTTTCCCAGCATCATTTATTAAAAGGCTCTTTTCTCCAACATATGTTTTTGGTGCCTTTTGTCAGGAGTAGATGATTGTATCTGTGTGGGTTTGCCTCTGTATCTTCTATTCTATTCCATTGATCTACATGTCTGTTCTTATGCCAGTATCATGCTGTTTTTGTTACTACATCTTTGTAGTATATTTTGAAATCTGATATGTGATGCCTCTAGTATTGCTCTGTTTGCTCAGAATTGTTATGGCTATTATGGGTCTTTTATTTTCATATGAATTTCAGGACTGTTTTTCCTAGATCTATGAAGAATGGCATTGGTATTTTGATCGGGATTGTGTTGAATCCATAGATGGACATTTTAACAATATTAAATCTGCTTACCCATGAACATGGGAGGTCTTTTCATCTTCCAGTGTTGTCTTCAAAGTTTTCTTCAATGTTCTACAATTTCCTTACAGAGGTCATTTACCTACTTGGTTAGATTTATTCCTAGGTATTTTATTTTTTGAGGCTATTGTGAAAAGAATTGTTTTCCTGATTTTTAGAGAAACGTTTTTAGAGAAATGTTTTCAGGTTTTCTCCCTATTTAATATGATGTTGGCTTTGAATTTCTCATATACAGCCTGTATAGTGTCCAGGTCAGTTTCTTCTATTCCTTATAGTATCTCTTAAAAGATTTTCTTTTTTTTTTTTTTGTGGTGCTGGGGATTGAATTCGGGGGCATTCTACCTCTGAGCTATACCCCCAGTCCTATTTTTTATTCTTTATTTTGAAACAGGGTCTCACTAAGTTGCAGAGTGCCTCACTAGGTATCTGAGACTGGCCTCGAATCCAGATCCTCCAGTCCCAGCCTCCCAAATGCTATTACAAGTGTACACCACCACGCTCGGCTTCTTAGAAGATTTTCTGACACTCTCACTTAAAAATTTACCACTCCTATGCTCCCTTACACATTTGTTCTCAACTTTTCGTAATTCCCTAAGTGTATCATGCTGACTGAGGAAAAATAAATACAAACAAGGAAAAAAATGTAATCTTACTAACTAAAAATAATCAAGTAGACTTCTAAATTTTTCTATAGAAAACTGTGTTTCATAAATATATCTGTTTATAAGATATAGATGTATAATACTTATTTAACAAAATAGAATTTATGTTGTGTTTGATAAAAGGTCTATAAAATTATGAATATACAAATATGAGTGCTTTTACAAATCAACAAATAGTATATAAAAGTATAGGAGTAATGTTTTAATTGATGCTATCCTTCTGATTTATAGTATATCTTTATTCAATAAATTCTTTAGATTAATTCCAATATTATTAGAATAATGCATTTATAAGCAACTTTGCTCATATATATTTACATACTTGCCAAAATTATCTATTCTTTCCCATAAGTCTCAGGATAATTGGGACAATTTGAACTTTTTAATCTTAATTTACAATTCATGTAAGTTTGTTCTCATTCAATAGTTATTTTGTCATTTTTAAACAAACAAAAATAGAGACACAACATATCAAAACCTCTGGGACACCTTGAAGACAATACTAAGAGCAGAAAATCACCAAATGAATAATCTAATGACATGCCTCAAAGCCCTTGAAAAACAGGAACAGTCTAACCTCAAAGCCAGAAGATAAATTATTAAAATCAGAGCAGAAATCAATAAAGTAGAGAATTAAAAAAAATACAGAAAATAAACAAAACCAAAAGCTGGTTTCTCAAAAAAATAAAATAAAATAGATAAATCACTAGCCAACCTAACCAAAAGAAAGAGAGAATCAACCCAAATTACTAAAATAAGGCATTATTCTTATAAATATGTTAACATCAACCATTTGGATATTAATTTGCTGTCACTGTTAATATCTTATGGCAATTTTCCCATACTTGTGTTCGTTCTTTTAATTTGCTTTTCATTTGACTGGAGGATTTTTTTTTTTTTTTTGAGTAGTCATTTTGAGTAAAATTAAATAGTGGTTATTCTTACGATTATATTCTTAGGTTTGTCTTGTCCTAAATGATGAAAACTTATTTGGCTCATCATATAGCTGTTGTCATAATTCTTTTTCTGTCAGTAAGTGCTATGAAGGAAGTTGTTATTAACCTTTTTTTTTTTTTTTTTTTTTGCAGTACTGGGGATTGAACTCAGGGGCATTCTACCTCTGCCGAGCTATACTCCCAGCCCTATTTTTTATTCTTTATTTTGAAATAGGGTCTCAAACTGGCTATTAACCTTGTTTTTTAAAAAAAAATTTTAGTCAGGCATGGTGACACATACCTGTAATCCCATACTTGGGAGACTGAGACAGGAGGATCAAAAATTCATGGCCAGTCTTAGCAACTTAGCAAGACATTGTTTCAAAATAAAAAATAGGACTTGAGATGTAGCTCAGAGGTAGAATGTCCCTGGGTTCCACCCTCAGTACCACACATGCATGCATGTGCACACACACACACACACAATTTATTCATATCATGTTGCTATTGTTTGGTTACTTATAAAATAGATTTTTGAGTCCTAGGAAAGGAACCAGGTAATTTGAAGCTCTTACTTCTCTCCCCCTCACTGGTCTTCTACCTCCCTCCCCCACCTCTGCAGTACTAGGGATTAAACCAGGGCCTTACAAATGCTAAGTACATGCTCTGCCACTGATCTACACTTCTGACCTGAGGCTCTTATTATTTAACACTACTCGTTGTAAACTTGATATATGTAAGCTCCATCCTCATTCAGTTCAAGGAAATTTTCTTCCATCAGTTATTTTATTAATACTTTTCTGCCTGTCCTGTTTACTCCTGGAAGCCCTAGACACATGTCTCTTCAATCTGTTCCCTAGATCTATCTTTTCACTTATGATCATCCTTTTTCTCTATATTTTTTAAATATTTTATTAGCATGTCTTAATTATACATATTAATGAAATTCAATGTGATATTTCCGTACATGCATATAGCATGCATGCTCAAGCCCAGTTTCCATTTTGTCCACACCCCCCATACCCTTTCCAATTTCTAGTAGTGATTTTACTTTTTAGACCAACTTATATTAGCTTCCGTATATGAAAGAGAAAATGCAGTATCGTCCTTCTGTGCTTGGCTTATTTCACTTAACACGTTCTCCATTTCCATCCATTAGGCTGCAAATGCCAAGATTTTATTTTTCTTTATGGCTGAATAATACTCCAATATGTATATATACCATATTTTCTTTATCCATACATCTATTTATGTGCACCCAGGCTGATTCCATATTTTAGTTATTGTGAATAGTGCTGCAATAAACATGGGTGTTCAGGTATTTTTTTGGTATGCTGATTCATTTCCTTTGGATATATACCCAGAATGGGATAGATGGATCATATGGTAGATCTATTTTTACTTTTTTGAAAAATCTCCATATTGTTCTCCATATGGCTGTACTAATTTGCATTCCCACCAACAGCATATAAATTTCTTTTTATCCACATCCTTGCTAGCAGTTTTTTTTGTATGTGTGTGTGTGTGGCGATGGGGATTAAATCCGAGGTACACGTTAGACAAGTGCTCTACTACTGAGCTACACACTGTTTCTGATAATAGCCATTCTAATAGGTGAGATGGCATCTTATTGTAGTTTTGATTTGCATTTCTCTGAGAACTAATGATAGTGAGCATTTTTTCATATATTTGTTGGTCTTTTGTTTTTTTCTATAGAACAAATTTTAATTTGATTACTTTTTATTGCTTATGTTTGAACTCCAAATATATTTTGGATATAAGCCCTCTGTCAGATGAATAGTTGGCAAATATTTTCTCTCATTCTCTAGGTCATTTTTTACAATGTTAATTGTTTCCTTTGCTGTACAGAAGCTTTTGAGTTTGATGTAATACCATTGGTCATTTTTTGCTTTTGTTTCCTATGCTTTTGGGGTCCTATCCAGAAAATCATCACCTGTATCAGTTTCTTAAAGTGCTTCCTCTCTGTTTTCTTCTAGTTGCTTGCTAAGAGTTTCAGGTCTTATGTTAATGTCTTTGATTCATTTTGAATTGATTTTTTACAGAATGAGAGAAGTCAAGCTTCAATCTTCTGCATATGGATATATAGTTTTCCCAGCACTATTTATTAAAGAGATTGTTCTTTATTCAGTGTATGTTTTTGGTACCTTTGTGGAGATTCAGTTGACTGTAGATGCCTGGTTTATTTCTGAGACTTCTATTCCTCTGTCTATGTGTATACTTTTAGGCCAGTACCATGTTGTTTTGGTTATTATTGCTCTGTAGTATGTCTTGAAACCAGGTATTGTGACATTTCCATCTTTGTTCATTTTCTCAATATTTCTTTGCATACTTAAGGTATTTTGTGTTTCCATATGAATTTTATGATTCTTTTTCTAGTTCTGTGAGAAATGCAATTGATATTTTGATGAAGATTGCATTGAATTCATAGAACACTGGGTAGTATGAACATTTTAATAATATTTTTCAATTCGTGAACATGGGAGATCTTTGCATCTTTTTGTGTCTTCTTCAATTACTTTAATCAATGTTTTATAATTTTCATTGTAGGAGTTTTTCATTTTCTTGGTTAACTTTATTTCTAGGTTTTGTTTTGTTTTGGCAGCAATTTTGAATGGAACAATTTTCATGATTTTTTTCTCAGCAAAATTGGTACTGGGGTAAAGAAAAGCTACTGATTTTGGTATGTTAATTTTAATTGCTTGGTCAAAAACTTCTAGTACTATTTTGAATAGAGCTCTGAGAGTGGACACCTTTGTCTTGTTCCTGACCTTAGAGGAAATGTTTTTAGTTTTTTGTCATCAGTATGATGTTGGCTATGGTTTTATATATATATATATATATATATATATATATATATATATATATATATATATATGGCCTTTGTTTTGTTGAGATATGATCCTTCTATATCTTACTTGTTCAGGGTTTTTATCATGAAGAGATGGTCAATATTATCAAATACTTCTGCATCATGTATTAAAATGATCAGATGATTTTTTTTATCCTTAATTCTATTGACGGGATGTATTATGTTTACTGACTTGTGTGTTTGCATCCTTAGAATGAAACTAACTTGATTATGAATTATCTTTTTGATGTGTTATTGAAATCTATTTGCTAATTCTGCTAATATTTTGCTGAGAATTTTTTTTACATCTATGTTGATCAGGAATATTAGTCTATTGCTTTTTCTTTTGTCAGGTTTTAGTAACAGGTTCTATGCTGCCTTCATAGAATGAGTTTGGAATGGTTTTTTTCAGGTCTCTGGAATAGTTTGAGAAGAATTGGCATTCATTCTTTAAAAGTTTGGTAAAATTCAACAGTGAAGACATCTAATCCTAAGCTTTTATTTTTGGGGAAGACATTTTATTCCTGATTCAATTTCACAACTTATTATTGATTTGTTCAGGTTTTTTATAGCCTCAGGGTTCAATTTTGTTACATCATAGATGTCCTGATATTTGTCCATTTCCAATTTGTTAGCATATAGTTTTTCATAATAATCTTTAATGATCCTTTGTAGTTGTGTGGTATTGGTTGCAATGCATCCTTTTTCATCTCTATTTTCATCCTTTTTATTTTTCTTGATTAGCCTAACTAAAGATTTGCAGATTTTATCTTTTCAAAATAACAACTCTTGTGCTCCTTGGTTCAACTCCCAGAACTGTCTCTCTCTCTCTCTCTCTTACACACACAGACAGACACACACACACAGACACACACACACACACACACACACACACACACACACACACACCCTCTTTGTCATTGATCTTTTTTATTTTTTGCTTCTTATTTCATTTATTTCTGCTCTGGTTTTTATTTCTTTCCTTCTATTAATTTTGAGTTTGGGCTTTTCCTTGCTTTTCTAAATCTTGAGATGAATTGTTTATTTGAAATAATTCTTTACTTTGATGTAAGCACTTATCACTATAAAATTCTTTTTAGTGCTATTTTTGCTGCATCCTGTATGTTTTGGTATATTGTATTTCCATTTTAATTTTTTTGAGAAATTTAAATGTTTTTATTTCTTTGACTCATTGTTTGTTCAAAAGCTCAACCTCTGTGTTTGTATCATTTTTAAAATTTATTTTGTTGACTTCTAGTTTTATTTCATTGTGATCAGAAAAGATAGAAGATATAGTCTTATTTTTAATGTAATAAGATGTGTTTTATGACTTAATATGTAGTTTATTCTAGAGAAAGTTCCATGTGCTAATGAAAAGAATGTGTATTCTGCAGTTGTTAGATGAATTTTTCTGTAAATGTTTAAGTTCATGTGGTCTATATTATAGTTTAACTCTTTGTCACTTTTTAGGGTATCTGGATGATTTTTTTCACTCAAGAAAATGGATGTTGAAATCCTTTGCTATTATTGTACTGGAGCCTATGTCTCCCTTTACATCTAATAGTGTTTGATTTATAAACTTGGGTACTCCAATATTTAAGTACATATATATTTATAATCATTATATCTTCCTGTTGAATAGATCCCTTGATTATTATGTAGCAACCTTCTTTGTCTCTTCTTACAGTTTTTGTCACAAAATTTGTCAGATATAAGTAAAGCTGCTGCTGCTCACATTAAGTTCCCATTTGCTTAGAATGTCATTTTTCATCTTTTCATTTTTTTGTGTGTATCTTTATGGTGAGGTGAGTTTCTTGTAGGCAGCATATTATTGTATTTTATTTTTAAAAATTCATTCAGCCAGACTGTATCTTTCAATTGGAGAAATTATTCCTTTTACATTCAAGTTTATTATTGATAGGTAAAAAATTAATCCTGTCATTTTGTTGAGTTTCTTCTAGCTGTTTTGAATATTCTTTGTTCTTTCTCTCTTGTTCATTTTTGTGGTTTGATGGCTTACTATACTGATTGCTTGATTATTGTCTGTTTCTTTTGTGAATCTACTCTTTCTAGTGGGATTTGCATTTTCACATGTTTTTGTTATGGTAATTATATTTTGTTCACTTCTAAATATAGACTCCCATAAACATCTTTTGTAAGGCTGGTTTGATGGTCATGAATTCCCTCCATTTTTGCTTGTCTTGGAAGGATTGATTTTATTTCTCCATGTCTGAAGAATAGCCTTCCTTGCTGAATATAGCATTTTTGATTGGAAGTTATTTTGTTTAAGGGTTTGTAATTCATCCATTTCCTCCTGGCCTTGAGGGTTTCTGCTGAGAAATCTGCTGTTAGTCTGACAGGGATACCCTTAAATGTGACTTGGCACTTTTCTCTTACAAATTCTAGGTTTTTTCTTTGTACATTTGACAGTTTGACTATAATATACCATGGTGAAGGCCTTTCATGATCATGTTTATTTGGGGTCCTGTAAGCCTCCTGTACATTGATATCCATAGTTTTCCAAAGTTAGGGAAAATTTTTCTCTAAAAATCTATCTCATTGATTTTCTCTGCCATTAGCTTTTTTCTCTTCACCTTTAGGTATTCTGAAAATGTGGATTTTGTTGTTGTTTAATGGTGTCCCAGTGGTCTGGAATGGTCTTTTCATTCTTATATTTTGTCTTCCTTCCATCCTTCCTTCCTTTGATATTTTAAAAGACTGTTTTCCAGTGTAACTTTTTTTTCTTCTGCTTAATCTAGTCTACTGTTGAGCTTTCAACTGGGGTGTGTGTGTGTGTGTGTGTGTGTGTGTGTGTGTGTGTGTGTGTGGTACTGGGGATTGAACCCAAGGGTATTTTGCTACTGAGCTACACCCCAGCCCTTTTTATTTTTATTTCATTACTAAGATTACAGGCATCCACCACTGAACCTGGCTTCAATTGTATTTTTTTACTTATTGAACTTTTTATTTCTAAAATTTGTTTGGTCAGTTTTCAAAATTGCTAAATCTTTGATAAATTTCTCAATTACATTCTGCATATCTTCCTAATTTCATTTAATTACCTATCTGTATTCCTCTGGATCTCATTAAACATTTTAATAGTTGTAATTCTTTATCAGGTATTTCATCCATATCAATTTCTTTGAGATATCGCCAGAGACTCATTATGTCCTTTTAGAGACATCATATTACCTTGTTTTCTCACATTTCTTATGACCCTACATTGAGATTTGTGCATCTGGTGAATCAGGTATCTCTACTGTTTTTTTTTTTTTTTTTTTTTTTTTAATGTGTGTGTTGGGGGTGGAGGGTACTGGGGATTGAACCCAGAGGCATTCTACCTCTGAGCTACACTCAATCCCCATTATTTTTTTTGTTTTTGAAACAGTTTCTTACTAGGTTGCTGAGCGTCTCACTAAATTGCTGAGGCTTGTCTCAAACCTGCAATCCTCCTGTCTCAGCCTCCCAAGTACTAGGATTACAGGTATGTGCCACCACCATGGCCAGCTTCTACTACTCTTAAGACTTTTTTAAAAGCTGGGCATGGTGGCACATGCTTGTAATCCCAGCATTTGGGAGGTTGAGACCGGAGGATCTGGGTTCAAGGCCAGCCTCAGCTACCTAGTGAGGCACTCTGCAACTTAGGGAGACCCTGTTTCAAAATAAAGAATAAAAAACAGGGCTGTGGGTATAGCTTGGAGGTTGAATGCCCCTGGGTTCCAGTACCACACACACACACACACACAAAAAGACTTTTAAAATTTTTTTTATATTTATTTATTTATTTATTTAGTGGTACTGGGGATTGAACCCAGGGGCATTCTACCTCTAAGCTACACCCCTAGTCCTGTTTTTTATTCTTTATTTTGAAACAGGGTCTCACTAAGTTGTGGAGGGCCTAAGTAACTGAGGCTGGCCAAGAACCCAGATCCTCCTGTCTCAGCTTCTCAAGTACTGCGTGCCCTACCACACTCGGCTTCTTAAGACTTTTTAGTAAGCAACTTTTGACTGAAGCTGTGTCTTAGTGTGTTATAAAATGTTGGCTTTATTTGCATCTGAGAACCATGGTATAGTCTTGGTTGTATTATCTTTGGCCATGATTAATTACTTTGGACATCATGCATACCATGGTAGAGTTATACCCACTATCTCTGAAGGCCACAAAGGAGTGGGGACACTCTAGCAGTTCAGGTTTCATGCAGTCAGTAGTGATTGTGGGGTTCTCACTATGTGATAACTCCTACGGTGGGAGTGATAGCCCTCATCTGGCAATTGGGTTTCCTCAGGCAAGGTTACTGTTAGCTTTGCTACTATCAAGGGCCTCTGGGACCTGCAGCCCCAGCAGTGGTGAGGAGCCTGAAGCACTTGTCCTCTGCCAGTCAGTGGTGCAGGCCCACAGGCTGCACAGGGAGAGGTGGTGGTGGAAGCCACAGTATCACCTCTGTGCACCCACACAGCATCCTGACATCCCTGCATCGTCAGATAAGATGTGCATATGGGGTTTCAGTAGTAATCACATAGGTGGGGTGGCAGCAGGAACTGTGATATTCCTCTGTGCTGATTCAGTAGCAGTACCCACCCAGGAGCAGGACCTTGGCCAGAGCCACACAAAGTGGCACTAATTCCCCCCACCTCCCAACTGTGTGAGCTGGGGGTGGGACGACTGGTGGAGTCACAGAGTTTCTCAAGGGCCCCTCAACATGTTCCCCTCAGCATGGCGTTCCCTCCATGCCTTGTCAGCAACAGGTGCCCGAGCACAGCGCAGGTGCAAGGGTAGTGGGAATGGTGTGCACACCTGCCTTTGGTCCTCCCAGTGTTATGAGTCTACAGGTGATTAGCCATACCTTTGGTCTCAGAGATCAAACACCCTGTTCTCCTGGGTTCTCTAGGTTAGTGCCTTCTGTTCTCCTCTGTCTCACAAAATCCATCCCCCACAATGCAGAGAACCCAGCAGGCTTAAGTCTCAGTCATTGTGCTGGGACAAGTTGGGTTCACAAGGTAGCTAGCCCCCCAAAACTAATACTGTGAAATGTTTGTGAGGTCCCAGAAATGAGAATATTAAGGGGTTTGTGACCCTTAGAGCAGTCCAGACAATAGCTCCCTTCTTAGGATGACTTCTGGCTCACGCACTCTGGGTGTCACTGGTAGATGTTGTGAGAGCCTTTTCCAAACCAAAGCTACAGTGAGAACTTCAGGTTACTTATCTAAGTGGGCCATGAGCCTGTCAGCATTACGAAACTTTCCCATACTAGGATTGCCAGCATCTGCACTGATAGTTTGCCGGGATTCTCTCTTTGACACATACCCATGTAGAGGGGAGACTTTCCCTTCTCTGGCTATGGAGCTGGGGTGGCAGTTCCTAGGTATTTCATTTCTCTTTTATGCTGTTGTCCCAGGTCTTTGAATCTTACAAGGTTCCAGTCTGTCTCCTGCTATGTCCAGTGTTCTCCTGTGGTCACTCTCCTCAAAATGCATCTGTACACCTGCTACTTTGTGGAGGAGGAGGAGGGGAGTACTGGGAAGCTCTGTTTATCCATCTTGGATCTCTTCTCTTTTTCTCTATATTCTGAGAGTATGTCTTGAATCGTTCTTCATACTAGTTTAAGTTTCTGTAGCTTCCAATTTGCTTTTCACTGACAACACCACATTTTAAAATTTGCTAATAGCACATTTTATCTCATGACAATTAGGCCTGAGCTCAAATGACTTTCTTTTCATAAATACAAGGTTCTCTCAAATTTCCTAGGGAATTTTTTCTCCCATTTCCTGGAGTCAATTTGTTTTACAGATTTCTGCTATAACTGCAAAGACACATCCCCTTCATCCTAATTACTAAAACTTTCACATTTCTGGTGATTGGCTGTAAAACTTCTGCATTTGTAAGTCCGTGTGACTTGGTACTGGGAGGATGGGTCTGCCTGAGATTATGTAGGTTTTTGTTCAAATCTCTTAATCACAGATATGGAGGTGGGAGAGAGGAGTTAAGTGCAGGCTTTAAATAATTTAAAGCTTGTAATTATAAAATATTAAAAGTTTAATAATGTAAAATTTGATTTATTTTTAGACTAGGGAACTATTTTTTCCATCATGGGATAAGGCAGCACTTTTGAAAAATATAGTCATCTCTTCAATTTATTTATTTTCCATGTTTATTCTGATAGCCCTAAGTTAGCCAGTACACACTGTACTCCTCCTAACTGGTTTTGTTAGGAGCCTATGATGGAGCTACTTCTGCTTTCCTTAGATCATCCTTCCATGTAGAAGGTCCCCAGCCAGTTGGTATATATTAACACTTAATGCATCTTCCAACGTTTCCTTATATTTAATATTGGACCACTTCTGATTGCCAGCAG
>PVLC010036600.1:0-15716 GCA_004027655.1 Graphiurus murinus
TATCTTAACCTCCACTTGTTCCCATAACCATTCTTGAGACTTGTTATTATTCAGTAGTACTCCACTCTGAAATATTAAACTCAAAGCACCCCAACTTCAGACAGTAACTTCCAAATACTTATCCCTTGACATAATTTATTACCTCATGCAATTCTTTGCCAAAGTTCATATTCTCACTGTTTGTTTCACATAGTTCCATAATCAACAGGCCCACAATGTGTCTCACCAATCTTTTTCTTCTTCTACTCTCCACAGTAATTAGAGTTCATGTTAAAACCTCCTTTCCCTTGATTCTTCTATCACTGCAATTCCCTCTAACTCTCCATAGTTGACCTCATCTCATTCTTCAAACACCCATTGACTTCAAGTCCTTAATATTTTCTTGATATCTCTTTTACTTTCAGAACCACTTTATAAACTTTGATAGATCAATTTCCTTCAAATTTTCTCACTTTTAAAATGAAATAAGCATACATACTTCATAGCTTTGTTGTGAAAATTAAATGTATGAATATATTTAAAGTACTTATCTAACAGTGTGTAGTCCAGAAGAATTTCTCAATGAAACCAATGCTTTTGTGGATCTTTTATACCTTTATGTATTTTCCATTTCTTCCTTCATCTCACTCTCTACACCTCTCATTGGGGATCTCAACAACCATGTGACTGGCTGCAGTTATCATCTGTAGAATGATATTTGCCAAATATCCACCTTCAATGCAGATCTTTCAATGGAACTGTCAGTACAACTATCTAGCCATCTCCAAAACTAAACTCATCACCTTTCTTCAACTTTGTTTAAATTTCTAAAGCTTTATTTCTTAGTAAATGTCTTGTCACTGATTATCTGAATCAAATTCCTGGGAATTTTCTTCAATTCCTCTGAATTACTCTCTCCCTACACTTGTCTCTTCTATCATTTGAGAAGTACTTTTGCCTCCATATTCCAAATGATTTTCAACTGTATCAACTAATAACATAGTCATTAGTTGCAAACTATTTCGTATAATCATTAGATCTTATTTGGGTGACAGTCCCCCTAATTAATAAAGCCGCCCACAAAATAATTTATCCATACTATAATTACAATGGGTTTCTAAAACTTCGAGTCAGTTAACTTCTTTATTAAAGACCTAAAATGTGAACTGCTACAAACTCCCCTCATTTTATATATTTTCCAGCATTTTACACATATAAATTTTCTTCCCACATGTTACTGTAACTAAACTATGTCTGCTCCTGGAAAAAGCCAACCAGAACTGCTGCCCACTCATCTACTCAAAGACTGTCAAGTCTTCTTCTTCATATCATTAAGTTTGCCCTCATCAATCAATCACCCCTGTCAGTATAAAAACTATAATCTATTGATCCCAAGTTACCTTGTGGCTGCCTCTTAATAGCAAAGTAGCTAAAAAAAAATAGTCTTAATGCCTTGTCTACTATTATCTTGATTTCTTATTTTATACCAATAAAAAGAACATATTCTGAGTTTTTTTTATTTTTATTTTTTAGTACTGGGGATTGAACCCAGGGGCATTCTACTTCCGAGATATACTACCAGCCCTATTGTATTTTAATTTTGAAACATGGTCGTGCTACATTGAATAAAATCATACTACCATCTCCAACCTGTGATCCTCCTGTCTCAGCCTCCCAAGTACTAGAGTTAAAAGGGTGTGCACCATGCCTGGCTTCTGTGAGATTTTAAAAGATGATTTTAACTGAGACTTCTTAATAAACATGTTATATTTCCATGAAATTCTGTGTGCACTTAAAAAGAGTACAGATTCTGCAGTAAACATGTCTTAGGAATATCAGTAAGATGAAGATGGCAAATAGTACAACTCCTGTCTTCAATATCATGATTGATATGTTTTCAAGTTGTTCTATAGTTTACTGAGAGATGTGTAAAGACTACAGTAGTGATTATGGTGTTCTCCTATGAGTTCAGTAAGTTTTTCTACATGAATTTTCAATTTGTATTATTAGGTATACATATATTCACAATCATATCTTCCACATAGAGTGACCCTTTTATATTTATGGAGTGCCTTATTTTTATCTATAATATTATTTGCTAGAATAATTTATTTTCTAGAATTTCCATTTGTTTTGTTTTTTTCATCCTTCCTTGGGTAAAAATCTCATCTGTTCACTCATTATCATTATGTTTTTATTTGGGGCCTTGAACATAATTATTAATTTCTGCTTAAAAGGTTGCGTCTACTATTTCCAGTATCTAGATAATTTAGACTGATATTTTTGTTGAGTAGCATTCCAAGCTATTTTATGCCTTATAATGCTTTATGTTATGATGGAAGTTATTTGTGATATATTTATAAATACTAAAGATATAGTCATTTTTCCCTGGAAGATGCTATAGTTTTGCTCTAATAGATAGTTAGATTACACCTGCAAAATCTATCTCTTTTAATAGACAGAAGATGAAGTCACTGTCCATTTCTTCTTTCACCTACCGGTTTACTAGAACTAGGATCTTTCTTGCACATGTATTTTTGATGAAAAGAAGACTTTGGTAGAGCTAATGTATAGCTCACTTTTCCCTACCCTGGACAGATTTCCACTTAAATTTTCCAGCCACTCTACAAGTTCCTAACTCTGTTCTCTGACAATATAAGTCTCTAAGTCTTGACTTTCTTCTATCTTCAACCCAGATTGAGAAGTACTACCAAGGAAAAAATGCAAATAGATACACACATCTCATTGGCTAGAGTTGT
Source organism: Graphiurus murinus (assembly GCA_004027655.1). Classification (NCBI taxonomy): domain Eukaryota; kingdom Metazoa; phylum Chordata; class Mammalia; order Rodentia; family Gliridae; genus Graphiurus; species Graphiurus murinus. The sequence continues at coordinate 2,739 of PVLC010036600.1, forward strand.
ATTTTTCAAGGGTCAATTTCTCTCCAGTTTCTGCCTATTTGTGGTTACTCTCCAGTTCCTTCAAATACTTGTGTTCTTTAAGAATATTTTCTTCAGGTATTATCAGTTATTTAGCAGATTGGTTAGGATGACAAGGATAAGAAGCCAAGTCTGACTCCATAGAAAACTCTTTCATTCACATCACCAATAACCCTATAACCCTAAATACAATGGTCAATCCTCAGACTTTAACTTACTCAAATTTTCAGAATTTGACACTCCTGAGATCATTCTTCACTTGCCTTCCAAGTATTCTCCTCCTTTTCTCCTACCTAATTGCTCTTTGATTTTAGGTCATTTTCTAGACCTTCTCCTTCTAGACCTCTTAAATTTAGAACATGCTACATATCAATTTTGCAACTTCATTTACTCTCTGTCTGAAAGCATAGACAGAATTGCTTCTTGGTGATACCCTCTAATCTAGGGCCTTTAAAATTTTCCAAACTTATAGCTATTTTCCCAGAATTCTAAACACATAGAGTTAACTACCTGCTTACCGTCTCCATTTTGAAAATTCATTAGACTTCTCAAATGTGATGATGATTAAGAAACCTGGTTTCTTAATCTAATATCATATAATTGTGGTAAGCTGTATTCATCCATGTCTTATTATTGATAATTACAAACTTCTAGTTGTTCAGATAAATAAAAAATTGGGGATCTTCTTTTAGTATTCTGTCTTCCTCACATTTAATATATCAGGAAATATAAAATGCTCTACCCCAAAATATATCCAAGAATATGTCTACTGTTTGCCTGGTCATCATTGCTCACCTCCATATTGGAAACTGCTTCCAAATTGATTTTTCAACTCCTATCACTGATACCAACTACTTTTTAAAATCAAATCAGAAGCAAGCTATTCATTTAAAATGTAAGCCAGAAAATATTGCTTCTCTGCCAAAAAATATTCAATGACTTTATACTTCATTTCTAGTAAAAGCATCAATCATGATAATGGTCTAAATAATCCCATGTGATCTGACCCCTGGTGGTGTCTCTGGCCCCTTCTCTTACCACTATTCTTATTTCTCTTTCTGCTATAGTCATTGTGAGGTTTTTAATCCCTAAAATCACAATCCCTGAACCTTTCCCATTAAAAAAAAATCCTGCTTATCCCCAATAGCACTGATATTCTTGAAATGTAATCCATTTATTTATTATAGTTACACTGCCTTTTCCCACTGGAATGTAAGTATAAGAGTAATAATTTTTGTTTTTGTCTTGTTATTACTATATTCTTAGAACCAAGGCTAGTGCCTAATGTAAGTTAGATGATGACCAGTTGTCTAATAAGTATGAATGAATCAAATCCTACATGACTTCCTTTTGATCATTACATAAAGTCTAATATATTTTATAAAATTCTAAAATATTTCATAAAATTCTCCATAATATTTCCTCTGCCTATCTCTAAAGAGATCCATGTGTTTAATAATACAGTCTTTCTCCCTACCTGACTAGCACATATATTTATGTTTTAATCTTAACCCCAACTTGGATTAATTTTGCCTTCCTCTTAGGACACATCACTTGTCATGGTGCCTGGCACTGATCAGTTTATTCAACTGGGGCTTACAATTGTAAGCTATATATCAGAAGAGTACCACCTCTCTTTTGTTCATCACATGATTCCAAATATTTGGCACAGTGTCTGGTTCATATGGTGCTCTACTAATATTTATTAAAAGCAAAACCTGAAAGATGCTATTATTATTATTATTATTATTATTATTATTATTATTATTATTATAAACTTTCTAGAAGTGGATAAACTTAGACTTGCTTATGGCTAGAAAACCACTATCTCAAAAAGCCAGTATTTGAACACAAGTGTAACATATTCCTCTCAGATATATTCATAAGTTACATAATATTCTTTTAAGAACAATTCAATTTATCATAGAATATTACCCTTTTTCCTCAGTATAAGTTATTGAGCATCTCTGAGAATTTTTGTTTGAAAAAATGAAGCAATATGCTCTATAGAAATAGGCAAAGGGAAGCATAGCAATGTTATAGTCATCTTCAGACATACATATTTATGTATCATCCATCTTCAAACCATTTAGAATACTTTACAAGGGTTGTATGTCACAACATAGAATTATGATGAGTCCAGCGGAATTTGACAGATTGCGAAGTTAATTTACCTGTTAGGGTGTCAAGAGTGCAAATCTTCTTAGCTCCTGATCACTACAGGAAACTCTACAAAACTAGCACCTGGGGCAACAAGAAGTAAAGTTTGAGCCAAGGCCCAATCAACAGCAATTAATCTAATCAAATGTGTGGTGGTGCACATTGCACCAAAATCCCTCATAGGGAATCAGTAAGACCAAAAGCTCAACATAACATGAACTAATGAAGAACAAAGCAAATCACAGCTAAAATGTTATTCTTCCCTTTAAGACATACATCAAAGCAGAAACCTGCTTTCTGCCCCACTGTGAAAACTATAATTATTTCTAATGGTTTATAGAGACAAGCCTTGTGCTTGTCAAGTAAAGAAACACAAATATTGTTCTTGGTACATGTTGAAGTGTTTTATATGAAAAGACAACATTATTTAGAGTCAGTTACTCTTGGGTGAATCATAGCTTTACCACCAAGGAAGTATGTGATCTCACACGTGTTACATAAACTATGAGCCTCAGTTTCTTCTTTTGAAAATTTTTCCAGTCCTGACTCATTTTTACATGAATTGATCATTCAAAAAATTAGCCCTAAATAATAAGTATAGAATTTTTAAATGACCATATGATATCAAGCCAAGTGGAAATGGAAAAGCAAAGTGAAGTTTATGTTTATGAGGCTCATTGCATAAGAAACACACACACACACACACACACACACACACACACACACACACAAAATCCAACACTTACTATTAGGGTAAGGAAAGAGGATTGGATGGATCTGGAAGAGAGATGAGAGCAAGAGAGACTAGAAAGGAGGGTGGATATGATTAAAGGATGGATCCATATGTGACATACACACATGTGGAAACATCACAGTGAAACCCATTAATTTGCACAATTAATATGTTAATCATTAACATAATGATTTAATTTTTAGAAACAAAGGAAAAACCTATACTTTTCTTTAAACCAAAAAGTTTTAAAAACCTGTTAAGTTTTTTTTCCTCACTAAAAACAAATTGCTGATGCTCAGAGTGTTCAATAAAGGAAAATATCAAATGAGAAGGAAACTTTGTGATTAGGGGTGCATGCCTGCTTCCCAGCCTGTCCTTATCTTCCTCTTCTTTCTTCTTTTTGCACAGACTTCCATTTAATTCAGTGCTTTGGACCATACTTTTTGGTATTTCAGTTTGTCTTCTCTCAAATTTCCTCTCAGTCTGCTAGCATTACTATGTAGAGCTTTGTAGAATAAAGACAGATGTGGAGAAGAAATTTTAAAAACAAATAAATGATGCAGAGTCAGAAGAAACAAAGTATCTCACCTGTTTGCCCTGTGAACTTCTCTCCCACTCTGACTCCAATTTCTGACCTGTAATGTAGAACTCAACAACCAACTTGTGAGCTGGGCATGGTGGCACACGCTTGTAATTCCAATACTTGGGAGACTGAGACAGGAAGAACACAGGTTCCCAGCTAGCCTCAGCTACTCAGTGAGGCCCTTTGCAACTTAGTGAGACTTTGTTTTAAAATAAAGAATAGGTTCTTGCATACCTGACCTTACTGGTGGCAGGATCCCTTTTTGCAAAAAGTAAAATTCGCCTTGCTAAGAAAAATTTAAAAATAAAGAATAAAAATAGGGCTGGGATTATAACTTGGAGGTAGAATGCCCCTGAGTTCAATCCCCAGCACCACCACAACAACAAAAATAATTTGTGAAGCTGAATGGAAGGCACATTGTATTCCTCCTCTCCTAATCTCAGTGGAAAGGTAATACACTTGTATTTAAAATTACATAAAAAGGACTGCCTGCCCCAGAAAAACTTGTATTTAAAAATATAGGAGAAGTACTGACTGCCTCAGAGTATAAGGGTAATTCTGGGAGCAGAGAAAGCTCAGTGGCTTAACATCTGCTACCTAACATCCTCCAAGGTCGTATCCATTTAAACAAGGATGCAAAGGTATTTCAAAGACAGGAACAGACATATTTACTCACTCTGATGGTAATAATTGATTGCTTGCCATAGGCCTTATTACAAAAATGAGTAAGAAGCACCAGGCCACTGCCAATAGGCAGTTTAGTACATGGACACATAATCTAGTAATCAAAATATATAATCATAAGTAAAAATAAGAGCTATTTATCAAGTGTTAATAATAGCAAAGAGGAGAGACATCTAATCAAGTCAGAGTGAAGGAAAATAAGAAAAAGGACAATACTGAACCAGGAAGCTATTTTTTTTTAAAGAAAGCACAGGCTTATCAATTTAGTATGTTCAATAAAGGCTGTCAAGTGTATTATCTTAAGAAAGCACTGGGTTTTCCAGGAATCCAAATCCAAACTAAACATTTCTTAGTCCCTCTAAGTAACTAATTTTTATCCTCAGCTTCTAGGTTATTTTGATTTTTATGAAGAGATAACAGAGTAGGAGACATAATTAATTTGCCTTTAATCTGAAGGTTTCACAGTTTAGGTGAAAAGCCTGTGCTCTTGTGAATGTGGTGGTATAGTCAGTTATAAGCATCCTCTTAGAATGAAAAAAATTATTTTTGTGGATTTGACAATGGACCAGGGCCCCCAATAATTTGACTTCTGAGTTAAATTCTTAGGGTCCCTCAGCCTCTATGCAGACAAGATTTACAGGAGCAAATGCTAAATAGCTGTGGCATAGCTATGGCATCAACAGGTCATCTAGCATCCCAGAGGGCAAAGAGTGACATGAACAATCTTAACAAATTAGCATTTTAACACAAAATGAATAAACTTGTTGAATAGCACATTTCTTACTCTTTAATTTTATTTATTTATTTATTTATTTATTTATTTATTTATTTATTTACTGCCAGTTTACCAAAATAGACCTGGGCAAGAAAACAAAACAAAACAAAAAAAGCTTTGGAAAAAAAACATCAAGGGAAGTAAGAGGAAAAGGAAGCATTGCTGTAAAACCTAAGAAAAGCTTATATCTAATATCTCTTTGAAACTTGAGCTCTTTCTCCAGTCTGGTCCTTATAGCTGTAGCAGCTGCCACACAGTAAAAGAGAGGAAAATGATAAAAAGTGAACTGAAAGTGTCTTATCCTGAAGAGTGTGAGCCTTCACTCCCTCAGCTTACTCTACTACCTAGCATAGTCATTCAGTGAATCTGTCCATCCACAAATATAAACTCTCCACTTGTAGGTAAAGAGGAGGGATTGAAGAGGCTTGTCACAGATGCCACTCTCAGAAAAAGCAGAAAGCTATGGAGCTGACTGTGCAGACCAAGTGAGTTCTAAGGCAGATCCAGCCATGAATGTAATAGCTACTGCAGGCCTACTGTGTGCTATTGTGCTTAGAAAGTAAGAGAAATTTTGCATGATTATTATAGTGTTCTTTGAAATCATGTAATAGGGAAATTAACCTAATCCTTGGGATTAATATAGGCTCCATTAATTAAGCAAAATTCAAGTTGAGAACTAAGAAAATGGAATAAGTTGTATTGGTTCTATTTCTCTGAAGAATTGCAACAATTATATTTTCTTTAAGGTTTCCTACTCATGGCAGCCAGCTTTTCTTCACAGCACACTATCCTCTCCTAGCCATACAGCTTTTCCAGTCACTTCTTTTTACCTAGTCCCTCACTAGCACAGAAAGCCAGGCTACTAGCCATCAGAATTCTCATCTACCACTTGCTGCTCAAAGATGGTCAGAAAATCAGCTCTGCCCATCTGCCCCCAACAACCCAAGTTTCCAATAAATGGATGTGTCAGAGACCCTTTAATGCATTTCTCACTGTAACTGGCCCTTTTCCTAAATTCTACAATGCAAAGGAGTTGCCAAGAGTTCACAAAGAAAATAAGAATGCATTTATCTTAAATGTCAAAGAGAGTCATAATTTTAAAAACAATTTAATTATGGTAATACTGTGATATTTCTATTTATTTATTGATATATGAGAACTGGTCAGTTGGAAATGTCTGATTTAGGAGAAATTTTGAGAGAAAAAAAAACTTAGTATCAAGTTCAATCAATTGGTCAGTTTGTTACATGATTTCATTCTCTATAGAATTACACACAAATGAAAACAGTTTTTGGAGAAACCAAAAGTCTTCTATTAAAATTAACTTTGGAGATAAGCAAACTAATAATCCTGTTGTAGAGAATTATACATGCTGCATCCAAATACAAGTGTATTCCATTAAAAGGTATGGTGAGTAAAATTCCATTGTGTACTTATCCCATAGTTTTGTAATCCATTCATCTGTCGATGGACATCTTGGATGTTTCCATAGTTTGGCTATTGTGAATTGTGCAGCTATAAACATAGATACACATGCGTCGGTCTGATAGTTTGGTTTCCATTATTTTGGGTAGATACCCAGAAGTGGTATTGCTGGATCATACGGTAGGTTCATTCCCATTTGTCTGAGGATCCTCCATACTGTTTTCCAAAGTGGTTGCACTAATTTTCAATCCCACCAACAATGTATTAGGGTTCCCACTTCTCCACACCCTCGCCAACATTTGTTGTTTGTGTTTCTTATGATTGCCTTCTGATTGGAGTTGTTCAGCCATAAAGAACAAAATCATGTTATTTGCAGGGAAATGGATGCAACTGGAAAACATTATGTTAAGTTAGATTAGTCAGTCACAAAAAGTAAAAAAGCATATGTTCTCCCTAATATGCGGATGCTAGGGAGAAAATGGGGCATAAGAGAAACTCCAGATGAAAAAGGAGAAACCCTAGATAAGCAAAGAAGTTGATTTAACTGAAGGTGATGGACGGGGGCAGGGGGGCATCCTAATGCACATGATGTACTTTCACAAATATATCAAAGTCAACCACTAAACTGAACTTGAGAAGGAGGGAGGGCAAGGGAGCAGGGTGGGAATTTGGGAACGGGTTAAATGAGAAATGTGTGCATATATGCCTTTATCAGCTTGTATCTAACAAAGACGTATGATTGTAATGCAACAATTAATAAAAAAAGGTATGGTGAGTATTAATTCAGTATGATATTGGAACCTAATATCTTCAGATGGATTAATATCTTTCCAATCACTTCTTATTTTCATTGAATACTGGCAAACACAGCATCTTCATCAATCAACCATCAGGTACATGTAACTTCAGTTATTTTTTTTTTCCACATAGACAGTCGCTCAAGATAAATTAGCATTCTCCAGATAGGATGTATTAGAAAATGACAAAGGGAAATGGAAGCTATCTTTAGAAAACCTCCACTGTGTGGCACATTCTCAAAACACAGGCTGGAAGGCATACAGCAGCAATAAGTTATATTTGTTCATCTATTGTGAATTATTTATCCCCCTCACTCACAAACTGCACACTAATTAAATAGCAATTAAATGAAATAGAAACATTACCTTCTTTGAAAGCATATGCCAGAAGAACAGTGTGATTAATAATGAAAATGTTATAAAAGTTTATTTTTCTTTACATTTGTGTTTATATAAAAGCCATCAAATAGAATAGCAGAAGAAATAAAAAGAAATATTGTACAAGTTGAATTCCCTATTCATATCTGTAAATTAAGACTGTATATCTGACTGTCTGATCTTTAAGGAAAGTATTAGCTATATTGTCAAATATCCACATGTCAATATAAGAAGGCATTTTGTATGAACAAGTAACATTTTCAATACTACTAATCTAATATTATAAAAAATTAAAATAGAAAATAAAATTAAATTCTTTAAGAAGAAACAAAAGTAAAATATTTTAATGAATTCTAACCTATCCTTCAACTCCATATAATATAGTCTCTATTATTTTTTTAATAGAAAGTGTCTTTAATTAATTAATACAGTAGCTTCTTCCAGTCCTCTTCCTTTCAATTTTCCATAAAGAACCTGGAGACTCTTTATTCTTCTTAAATATTTCTCTTAATCTCCAACAAATCTAGGCTCACTTTTATCTAGACACTGTCCTGTCAAGTCAATTTCTGTGATGCTAATTATATTTAGCCTCTTGTTTTCACTTTCCATTGCCAGTACTGAGCATATTATTTATTATTTGAATATTCAATAACCATCTCATTTTATTTTTTTCATATTCTTCCTCTAAGAGACTCACACACAAATTTGAATACATCCTTTACATAGTTGTGAAATAATATTCAAGTATATTGAGAACTTTAATCATGCAATTCTCTAGATCATACATTTAATGATTACCCCAGTCTACAGAATGAAATCCACAATACATATATTCTGACTCAAATCACTCTCTAATCTGGTTCCACCAAATCAAATGTACTTTTTATCTCTAATTCCTTCACTTCATAGATTTGTCTCCCATCAAACAATACTTTCTTCTATTCCCTGAAATGTCAAGATCTTTCTTTTCTTTCTCCATCTATTAAGCCTTTCTGAAACCTAGCTCAGTTACTTTATGAAGTCTTCCCTAAATCTTCTTAGACAAAGATATATCTTCTCTGTGTTCTGAAAGGTAGCTATTACCCATATCACATTTGGCTGTATAAGCTGTTGCCCATCTTATCTTTGGATTCTATATCTATAGATTCAACAAATCATGGTTCAAAAACATTTTTAAAATTGGTGTCTATGATTGAATATGTACAGAATTTTTTCCTTGTTATTATTCCCTAAACAATAAATTGCAGTAACTATTTATATAGCAATTAGGTAACACAAGTAATATAGGGATAATTCAAAGTATATGAGAGAATGTAAATACATTATATCAAAACACCATGCTGATTTATATAACAGACATGAGCATCCAGGGATTCCTATATGGTTGGGGAGAGGGCCTGGAATCAATTCCTCATGAAGTGACTGTACTTACTTGTGATCATGCCATATTTATTCTGTGAAAATATCAATAACAATAGAAATTTTCCTTTAAGTAATACTTTGATATATCAAGAACAATAATGTTTGATTATTTTGTTACATTACCTTAATCATTTCATTTGTGTGTGTGTGTGTGTGTGTGTGTGTGTGTGGTACTGAAAATTGAACTCCGAGCTACACTACCAACCCTCCTTTTCCTGTTGTTTTTAAACACAGTCTCATTAAGTTGTGGAGAGCCTTGCTAAATTTCTGAGGTTGGCCACGAACCTAAATCTTCCTGTCTCAGCCTGAAAAGTACTGGGATTACAAGTATGTACCATCATGCCCAGCTTATAAACTCATTTCTTTAAAAAGAAAATAGTTTTTGTCTTTAATATAAAGAGAAGTAGGATTGATGAAGACTAATGGTAAGATAATGCTAGTAAAACCAATGTCAAAGTTTAGATTCTCTCCAATAATTTAATCATATTATTATCATTGCTAGTAACAAAATATCTCAAGTGTGGTTTTATAATTTCTCAACTGAATGTTATTGAAAGTTAAATTACGTAGCATTCTGCTTTAAAAGCAAGCACCAATAAAAGGAGAAATAACTATAAATGGCAGTGTATAAGAAAAGCAGTCAATTTATCAATTATTCATAAAACAACTTATGAAAGTCACAATCTTTTCATGTAATCCTGAAAGACAAATATGTCATATGGATGTGCAAAAAAGCCCTTTGTCCTCAGTTAGGAACAACATAATTAAGGCTATTTAGCTTTGCTAAAGAGCATTTTATTGGACATTTCATGGCAAGAGGGGCCAATTGAGTTACAACAACCTATCATTATGAATACATTAACCTCTGACATTAATTAATATTCATGTGTGTGTAGGTGGCAGTGTCAAAGATGAAACATTTGAAAAATGTTTTTAAATGAATGAGAGAAAAACTAATATGCCCTTTAACCTGAAAGTTACATTCATAAGCAGATACACATGCTATCTAGATCCTCAGAAAGGATAGAAATTTTGCAACAAATTAATTACTTCAGAGAAGCTACTAAATAATGAAAACATTTTTCTTTTGCAGAATAAACCTGGATTAATAGATAGAACTGCAGATTCAAAGCCAGAGAAAGTATGTTCTTGTCCAGGTTTCACCACCTACAGACTACATGTCAAGTCATTTAGCATCTCTGGTCTCTAGTACTTCCAATGTAAAAATAAGCAAGTTGAACCAAATGTTCTTTCAGGTAATACCAACTCTTCTCAAACTATTCCAAAGAACTGAAAGGAAGGAAACTCTTCTACAGGTGTTTTATGAAGCCATACCCAAATACCAAAACTAGACAATACACAGCAAGAACAGAGAACAACAAACTAAGATTCTCAATGAACATAGATGCAAAAATTCTCAACGAAATGCCAGCAAATAGAATCTAATAATATATCAAAAACAGATAATACACCATGTTTGAGATTTACCCCAGTGACATAAGAATGATTCAATATATATAAATCAATAAACATAGTTCATCTCTTCAACAGAATGATGAAAACTGTATGATCATCCCATAAGATGTAGGAAAAGCACTTGATAAAATTTAACATTGCTTCATGATAAAAGCTCTTAAAAATTAGGAATAGAATAAATGTACCTCAAAACATTAAGGGCTATAGATGACAAACCTCCAGCATATATCATAATGAACAGAATAAAGCTGAAACGGTTTCTTCTAAGATCAGGATAAGACAAGGATGTTCACTTTCATCACTTGCATTCCTTATATAGTACTAACAGTCTTAGCAAGAGCAATAACACAAGAGAAAAAAACACCAAACATCCAATAGGAAAGGAGGAAGTCAAATTATCCCTGTTTGCTGATAATGTGGTTTTTATAAGAAAAAAACAAAAAGTTCAATCAAGAAATTATCAAAATCAATAAATGAATTCAATAAGGTAGCAGGGTACATGCTCACCATGCAAATGTCTGTGGCTTTCTTATATACAAATAACTAAATTACTTATAAATCAAAAAGGCAATCCCATTTGCAATGGCTATATAAATAATAAAAGACTTAGGAATACATTTGACTAAGGAAATAGATGATTACTATAGTAAAAATTACAAAGCAATAAGGAAATAAATTGAAGAGGGAACAAAAATGGAAAAACATTTCATATTTATAGATTAGAAGAACTGATATTGATAAAATGTCCATACTACCTGAAATGATCTACAGTTTTGGTGTAATTTTTTTTTTCAAAATAGCAATGACATACTTTACAGAAATAATAATAAAAACTCCTAATTTTTTGTATAGAACCACAAAAACCCTGAGTAGCCAATCCTGAACAACAACAAAAAAAACAAAACTGAGCCGGGCGTGGTGGCACACGCTTGTAATCCCAGCATTCGGAGGCTGAGACCGGAGGATCCGGGTTCGCGGCCAGCCTCAGCTACCTAGTGAGGCAATCTGCAACTTAGTGAGACTCGGTTTCAAAATAAAGAATAAAAAAACTAGGGCTGGGGGTATATCTCGGAGGTAGAATGCCCCTGAGTTCAATCCCCAGTACCGAAAAAAAAAAAAAAAAAAAAAAAAAAAAAAAAACTGGAGGCATTATAATACTTGACTTCATATATGCCATAAAAGCACCAAATATTTATAAGAAAAAGCTAAAGTAGACTGAGAATGACAACTCCAACAGATCCCTAGCATTTTTTCATTCCAAATATTCACTGTTCACTGTGTTTGTTACTGTTGGCACAATCATTGGTAAAATTTTGTCCATTGTAGTTATCATCTAAAACTATGTATCCAAACAAGAACAACAATAACATAAGGAGCTATAGTGACAGCAACATATATATCATGAAATAACACCAAAAACATTAAATAATACAAAAAGTTTAAATAGATGGCCTTACAAAGTGAAAATGTGGTTATTTATCCTAAAAAAAAAAAAAAAACATAAAAACCTTTCATTTTAGCACCAAATTAGCAAGTTTAGTTTAGAGGATCAAAGACCTATGTGCTTTTTCTCACCTCAACCATACTTTGTCATTGTTTTTATGTCACATATAACATGGAGTTTTGTTCAAGATAGCTTTTGGACCTGTTATATTTGCAGGCAATGAAATAGCAAAGGTGTTTACTATTTTTCTTTCTGTGGGAAAGTGCTCTGAGACCTTACCTACTTGAAGTGTGCAATGTTTGTTTTGTAAGAGGAGTGAATAAAGGGGAGAGACAGGTAGCTTGGGTCAGAAAGGGAAGAGAAAAGCATAATTTTACTTGAAGATTCAAGTACATTTTAATGATATTTTCCATATGTTAGTTGTCAAGCACTAAATAAATTTTCACAACTCATTTTTGCCTCTGATTTGTTAATATTATGACTATATTTCTTGATTGATATATCTTTTCTAGGAGATCTGAAATTAGCTTATCAAAATACAAACAAGATTAAAAAGATAGATCCAGACTCAAATCTTGGCCTAAGCACACTGGCACTGGAGTAACATTAGCATATCAGCAAATTATTTAATCATCTGGAGCATCAGTTATCTTGTTTCTTATTATAAAACCCATTTCAAAAGGTTGTTGTGAAGATTAAATTATGTTGACATGGAAATCAATTGATATTTTCTTCACATTAGTCCCTTTATGTAAAAAACAAAATAAGTTTTTTTTCTTATCATTGTAAAAATATGTTACTGAAAAAATTATTACATCCATTCATTGAAAACACATTTTTAAATGCCCTCTATGTGCAAGTCATTTGTAAATTAACTGAAAACTGTCAGAATTTGATGAGTAAGATAACTTACATCTACCAGCACTTTTTCCACTGCCGTCTGAGTAACCCAGCAAGTCATGCTTGCTTTATGTTGGAGGTCAAAATCACAGATGCAATTAAAAAAGCAATTAAAAACTGAAAGAACAGATGATTACTTGTCCACACCTCAGAATGCTTAACATATTTTCAAAGTCTGATTTG
>PVLC010036601.1:0-15706 GCA_004027655.1 Graphiurus murinus
CAGCCTCAGCTACCTAGTGAGGCACTCCGCAACTTAGTGAGACTCGGTTTCAAAATAAAGAATAAAAAATGGGGCTGGGGGTATAGCTCGGAGGTAGAATGCCCCTGAGTTCAATCCCCAGTACCGCCAAAAAAAAAACCAAAAAAAAAAAAAAAAAAAAAAAAAAAAAAAAAAAAAAAAAAAAAAAAAAAAAAAAAAAAAAAAAAAAAAAAAAAAAAAAAAAAAAAAAAAAAGAAAAGAAAAGAAATCATCCCAAATGAAACATATTCAGAGATTTTTAAACTTTTAAAATTAACAGAGCATTATTGAGCTGTAAGATAACTTCAAGCAACCCAGTATGCATGAAAAGCAGGAGTGAGGGAGCTGGGGAAAATACTTGAAGAAATAGTGACTGAAAAAGTTGCCAAATTTGAGGAAAACTATAAACTCACAGATCCTAGGAACTCAAGGAACACCAGGCAGAAGAAAATAAATAAAAATATACTAAGGTCCATTATAATCAAATTACTCAAACCAGTGATAAATAGGACATCTTTCCAGAGGAAAAAAGGTGTGGTTGCTATCTAAAGATAAAGATAAGACAACAGCAAATTTCTTACTGAGAACAATGAAAACAAGAAAAAAGCAAAGCAACATCTCTGAAGTGCAGAAAGAAAAAAAAGTTAACCTAGTAAAAATATCTTTCCATTTCCAATGATGGCAACAGAAAGACTTAAAAATTATATGAAATCTGGAAGAACAAGAAATATTAGAGGGTATCTTTCAGGCAGAAGGAAAGTATTTTAAGAGAAATCTGGATCTATATAAAAGAATGAAGAGCACAAGAAATAATAACTACATGGGTACATATGTAAAACTTTTCTCAGTATTTAAGTCTCTTTAAAAGAGCATTAACTGTCGGGCGTGGTGGCGCACGCTTGTAATCCCAGCATTTGGGAGGCTGAGACTGGAGGATCCGGGTTCGAGGCCAGCCTCAGCTACCTAGTGAGGCACTCTGCAACTTAGTGAGACCCGGTTTCAAAATAAAGAATAAAAAATAGGGCTGGGGGCGTAGCTCAGAGGTAGAATGCCCCTGAGTTCAATCCCCAGAACCACACACACAAAAAAAGAGCATTAACTATGTAAAAATAACGATATAGTATGAGATTACATATATGTAAGTAAAATAAATGATAACAATAATGAGAAGTCCAAGAACAAAGTGCAAGCACAATATTGTAAGATTCTTATGCTGTATAAGAAGTGATTTACTTGAATATGCTATTACTCTGATGTTAATGATGTATAATATAAACCCTAACTAAATTACTAAAATAACAAAACAAAGTTTGAATGTTAAAACACTTAGAATGCATTAATATATTACTTGTATTGTTTTTTCAAAAACAGCAATCAGCAATGAAAAGGGACTGAGTTGTTAACATGATAAGAAACATAGATCTAGGAATCAATATAGTGGGAATTCAAAGCAAGGCTAACTTCAGAAGTGTTATTTTTCCTACACCAGACCCGTGTGTGTGTGTGTGTGTGTGTGTGTGTGTGTGTGTGTCTGTCTGTCTGTCTGTCTGTCTCTCTCTCTCCCACTCTCCCTCCCTCCCATCATGCACCCCAACATCTTCAGAGTTAAATGGGGAAACCACTACATCAGAGTAGAGACATTCAAGTTAACTTAAAGAATGGAAAGACATTCATGCTTAAATGAATTCACACATGTAATTTCACAGTAATAAATGCTAGCAGTGCTTTCCCAACCAATGTCTAAAGAAAAGGATCTACATTTTCTTGATGTGTTGCCGGTTGGAGTATTACAGGTTTCTGGTCCCAGTAAAGAGTAAGATTCCTATATTTTCCATCTCATTAGCCACTTATCCTTTTTATGATAAGCTCCATGAGAAGATGGATTTTTCCTTTTTATTGCTTTATTCCTATGGTCCGTAGTAGTGCTAGTTTCATAATAGGCACTCCATAAATACTTGTTGAGTAAATGATTACAAAAGGTCATAACTAATGGCATGAAGCCATTCCGTTGGAAACATGCCTGGCTCTCCTTGTTTTGTCTCCACACCCAGTAAGCAACCAACCTTCAGGTGTTGTGAATTATCTTTCCACAAAACAAGATAATAGACATACCATATTGATGTGAGCTTTCTAGATTTGTGGAAGTTAAATCCTCAATGCAAGGAGAAATTTGGCAGACTGGTGGCCACAGTCCTGCAAGCCTTCAGGCAGTGTGAGGCTCTTGAGGTCTGGCCACTCTGAGCACTGAGGGGACAATCCAGACTGAAGGCTTTTCAAGTGTGCTCCAAGTAGCCCTCCCACTGACATACCTTGTCATGTCACCTTTGGTATTTTTTTCTTTTACAAGGAACTGAGGGCAAATGATCAAACTCAATTGAGATGTCTCTATAGTTTTATATTATGTTAAAAGGAAAGTCTTTAGCAGATCATATATTTATATTTTTTATTCTTAAAATAAACTTTTATGCCTACTCCTAATCCCCTTGAAATATAAGTATGTATTTAAAAATGCATAACACTTATATAGGAAAGAACATTTTTATTCATGATGGTGCTCTGTTTTCCTGTAAGCAAAATGAATTTGGGAGTAATTTTAGACTGGAAGAGGAGGAAGATGAACTAATATGACCACCTGTGGTATCTCAGATATTGTGTGAGGCAGGATCTTCTGTGCCTCTCCCTAAATTCTTTTAAGTATTATC
The DNA here is from genome assembly GCA_004027655.1 of Graphiurus murinus. Taxonomy (NCBI): domain Eukaryota; kingdom Metazoa; phylum Chordata; class Mammalia; order Rodentia; family Gliridae; genus Graphiurus; species Graphiurus murinus. Next base: position 2,721 of record PVLC010036601.1, read on the forward strand.
ATCTCATTTTAGAGGTGAGGAAACTTAAGATTCAGAGAGCTATGGTTACACAGCTAGTGAGTACCAGAGCTGGGATTCCAGCCCAAGCCTTTATGACTCTATATTTACTCTAGTATATTTTCATATTTGTTATACTTTGGATCTAGAATCTCCCCCAAAGGCTCATGTGTTGAAGGGTTGGTCCCCAATGTGGCAGTGTTCAGAGGTGGGGCCTTCGGGGGGTAATTGGATCATGAGGGCTCTAACCTTATCAGTGACTTGATCCATGGATGGCATCATAGCTGAATGGACTGCTGGGAGGTAGTAAAACTATAGAAGTGGGACCTAGTTGAAAGGAGTAGGTCTTTAGGGCTGTGCCTTGGAAGTGTATATCTTGTCCCTAGCCCTGTCTCCTTCTCTTTCTCTCTTCCTCTTTCCAGGCTGCCAGGAGTTGGCAGCTTTCCCCCACAATGCCTTCTGTCATGATGCACTGCCTCACCATAGGCCCAGAAACAATGGAGTCAGCAAACCATAAACAAAAACCTCTGAAACCAGAGGTAAAAATAAATATTTCCTCTCTTGAGTTGTTTTTCTCAGTTATTTTGTCACAGAAATGGAAAGCTAACTAGCACAATATTATAATGGAAAGAATGGGGTGTTTTGCAATACTATATGACCTGGTATTTTCTTATTTGGTTTAAGAATAAATCAGAAGTGTGTGATGGATTTTATGGTATCTTTGAGGTATTTGAATCTAGAAATGAGTAGAAAATATATTTGGAGGTTTAGAACATTGTCATGGGTTTACAATTTCCTTTTATATAACTCTCAATACCCTCTATATCTTTTGTTGATCCTAAAACAAAGTTAGAAAGCGCCATACCTGTAAATCCTCATAGATGAACATTTATTAGATGAACATTCAGTCAATAAAGTGCCTGTCTCATATTTCAGCTACATTGCATTGGAATCCGTTGAGGTGACAGTTTATTTATTTCTTGTTTTTCCCCATTTCACTACACTTTTTATTGAAAAAGCAAAGTATGATTGCAATATTAATCCATAAAAAGCTAGCATATTGGCATTCAGAATAATTAGCTCAGATATGTAAAATGCTTTAAACGCAGGAAGTGCCATGCAGCTGCTCCTAATGTTATTATTACCTTATGAGTTGAACTGTCAGCTAAATGATTGCCAGGGATTCAAAAGAGTTCCCATTTAAAAAATACAATAGCTAGTGAGCAGGGAGGAAACCACTTTATCTATATAAAGGTGAGATAATAGATGAATGCAGACATAGACTTATGGGCTACACTTGGCAGGCATTGGATATGGCTTGAATTGTTCCAGGAAATCAAGCTGCATTTTATTTTCTTTTCCCTCTCCAATTCCCTGAAATCACATAAGGTAGCTACTGAAAAAGCTGTTCTCAATATGTTGTAAGGAAAGTCTGCCAATGTACTTCTTACATTTTAATTACAGTAATGCTACATCCATCTGACATTTTTTGGAAGGGGAAAAAAGGATGCCAGCATTAATGAGCTCCTACTGTGTGCCAGGCATTTTACATACATTATTTCTTTATGGCCTGACAACAGATTCTTGAGGAAGGAATTGTTATTTCTGTTTACAGATGTGGTAACTAAGGCTCAAAATAGCTCAGCAGTTTTCCCAAGGAAATGTAACTAATCATCTTTTTATGACACCTTGCTGCCTCTGATTGGGTACCAATAGCATTACTCAGATTTATGTATTTTCTTCTCATCAGTCCCCACTAGAGGGATTATACCTCATTCCCAACAACTCCAGGTGGATGGCATAACCAGGCGTAGGTCACATGCCAAACATGAAGCCAGGAGGACTTGGTGCCACCAGGGCCATACAAAATAAAGAGGAATGGGACTCCCCAAGAAAAATAAAGATGCATTTTCAAAGAGGGTAAGAAAGGATTCTGGGCAGACAAATTCACTTTTCTGTCCTATGTTGTAATGCCTCTGTTCCCCCAAGTCTTTAGTTCAATCTGTTAGCCACTGCATTGTAATGTTAGTGTAATGTTGGGTTAGGTACTCAACCTCTGTAAATTCTTGTTTCTTTACTTGTAAAACAAAGATGGTTAAATGATCTTTAAAATAATTTCCCCCAGGGGTAAAATTCCTTGATTATGCTCTTACACACCATATCTTACACACACTTATTGACCATTGTTATGAGTACAACAGGGGAAGGGAGTGTTGGAGTTTATATGGGTTTGTGTGTGTTTGCTGGTTAAAGAAAGAATCAAACTATTCCCTTTGCCTGAAATCCATACCTCCTCTTCCACTTCCAGCCCATCCATGTTCTCAGGGAAGCTGTGGCTTCCTCCCTACCTCTAAAAAGATAGCACAATCTGAGTCAGCTCTGACCTACTATAGCCATTCTGGACTTATGGCTCAAAGTTGCTGGATTTTTGTTATTTTTCTTGTAAGGCCAGAAATCAAGATTAATTTGTGAAACCCAACTCAAAATTTTAAAAAAACCCAAAAAACTATTGAATCAAACAAACACTTCTGTGGGCTACATCTAAGCCACAGTTTGTGACTATTGGCCTACTTTCTTCTCTTATACCAGATGTAATGTGCCACTATTCTTATTGACTGATATGTCAATTTGTCCCACTATTATGAGCATTATAAGGTTGAGAACATGTCTCTTCTCTTTGTATCCACAGTATCTAGAACAATATCTGGTACAACTTGATACAATTATTTTTGTTGAATGAGTGAATAAATAGGGAATAATATGGCTAGAATTTTTAAAAGTTGAGAACAAAATTTATCTAATAATTTTAGAAAATTTATTTTACAAGCACAAAAATCAACAGATATTGAGGGAATCATAGTATAACATATATGATGTTTAATTTTTTTTTTCGTCAGAGTTTTTGTTGGTTGGTTGGTTGGTTGTTTGGTTGGTTTACAGTACTGGGGATTAAACCCAGGGGCTCTCTACCACTAGGCTGTATCTCCAGACTTTATTTGTTTGTTTGTTTGTTTTTAGACAGGGTCTTGCTAAGTTGCCCAGGCTGGCCTCAAACCTGCAATCTTTTTGCCTTAGCTTCCCAAGTTGCTGGAATTATAGGTGTGCACCCCCAGTTTTGTGTGATGCCCAGTTTTGTCAGGTTTCCTTAGGAAAAATTGCCACCAAATATAACTGATTAACTTTGTTAAAATACCTTTTCCTCATGATCATGGATGATCACATCTTTGTCTATGTCAACTTCTTTTTCAATCTCTTTTTTCATACTGCATTTCTTTCCATCATAAGGTGTCCCTTGAATGGCTGTTCAGCTGCTTGAGAAATAGAGTGGCTGCCATAAAGTTATCCATTAATTTAAAATTTACATTCTCACAGCACCAAGAGTTCCTAAGACTATATGCTGATGCCGGTTGCTGTGCTGGGTCCAGCAACCACTGAGGTGAACAAGATCTAGTCTCCACCCCTGAGAAGTTCATACTCAATATATAAACTGTTGATCATTACAAAGCAACAGGACAGATGTTATGAAGCAGTGGTCTGTGCCTGGCACCATCGAAGTAGATAGAACAAGGTTATTGCACTGCATATTAGGAAAGCAACCTCTTATGGACTGCCTCTCATCCTCTCAACCCACCTTTTACTAAGTATTGCCGTGGCAACCAGCTTCTCAGGAACATAACCTGACAACACTGTGTATATCTCATTTTCTGCACTAGGGCGTCTCTGACTCATGTACAACCTAGAAATGCAAAGGTGTTAACATCCCATGAGGCAGCCAAAGATCAGTGGGGAGCAGGAGCTGATTAGTAAATCATCATCCCGTAGGTAACAGTTCTGAAGTGCATCCTCAAGTGGTCTCTATAGGATGGGGACTAAGCTGCCCACAGAAAGGAGAAATGGAATAATTTGCTCTTGTATTGACTTTTTCTCCTTCACTATTTTACACATTCAGTCCTCCACTCTAGTACCTGGAATCATTTCCCAAGTTAAGCACTACCTTCAAGTTCTGTCTCAGGCTCTGTTTTCCTGGGAAAGCCCAAGTTGAGATGCCCATGTTAGATCTGGGTTTTGAAAGTTGACCATGAGTTTTCCAAGTGGAGATCAAGAGAAAGGAAATTCCAGGCAATCACAGGAAGTATGGACAGCATAAGATATGTTCAGGGCATGTCAGTAATCTGCTGTTGCTGAAGCATGGGGTATGTGGAAAGTGTGAGGAGGAGCAAATTACTGAAAAGTGTGTTGATTGAGAAATATCTATCACATATGTGGAGCTGAGAATATTGAAAAAAATGTTCATCTCAAGTTTTACTTGTTTTAACTCTCAGGCTTCCACACTGTTCTTTACCTCTGGGATATCTGTGGCTCATGCACCCAACAATAACTGTAGGCTATGCAATCAAGACAAAAATTGAATATTTGAGCGAAAGATCAAAGCTGGAAAATAAAGCAGCATGCCTGTTATCTGCAGGGGATGTAAAGTGAGTGTCCAGCCAGCTTACTGTGACTGAAAGAGGGTGATCCTGAAAATTTTCATGAAAGTAAAGAAATGGAATGTATAATATCTACTATTAATCATTTAAGATTATAAAATAGTGTATTTTAATCATTTTACTACTAGGAACAAAACATTTATAAGTGCTTTTGTGTAATCATTCTTTACTACTGTATTTACCCATTAGGACTTAAGTTCTTCAACTACAAATACTCTTCTCAGTAAGGGTGGTATTTTTAGTTTTGAAAAGAAATTTTGAACCTTTTTATTTTAGCATTATATTCTGTCTTATGTCATATGTATCATATTTCATCAAAAAGAAAACTTCATTGTAACAGATAGTAAGTTACTCTATTATTTTGTGTGTACTAAGAAAGAAAAACACCCTGCCAATTACATTTTGACACAGCATCACTTGTAAGACACATCCTGATTTCAGAGATTTGAAGAACTATGTTACTTAACAATGCCTGAACCTCATTCTTCCCATTTGACTGAGTTAAAGAGGGCAAGGATCTAATTTGTGAAACCTTGATTCTTTCTAACACTGGGTACAATTTTGGATACATGTATGGTTCATCCATGTTTAAATATTTGTTGAAGCTGGGTAGGACACACATCTATAATCCCAGGATTTGAGAGGCTGAGATAGGAAATCACAGGTTTGAAGCCAACCTCAACAACTTAGCAAGGCTCTCAGCAACCTAGTGAGATCCTGTTTTAAAATTTAAAAAATATATATAAAGGGCTAGGGGTATAGTTCAAAAATAGGGTGCCCCTGAGTTCAGTCCCCAGTGTCACCTCTCCCATCATTGAATTAAACTGAAAAGGTTCTATTCTTTACCCACTTTGACACAGCCCCTAATATCTTACTTCAGATATTTTATAATATGAAAATTTCATTATCCATCTTATAACCCTGTGTAGTATTAATAATCAGAATCAACAAAAATATCACATTACCACCTTTTGCTTATACCAACTTTAGAATTCAAAGTATGGATTATTTTTCATAATGTGTTTTATATGTGTTTGTCTCCATAGCTTGGATTGTATTCTGTCACATTTATAAGAAAAGAACCACTTTTAAAAAATCATTGCTAGCCGGGCATGGTGGCGCATGCTTGTAATCCCAGCATTTGGGAGGCTGAGACCAGAGGATCCGGGTTCGCGACCAGCCTCAGCTACCTAGTGAGCCACTCCGCAACTTAGTGAGACTCGGTTTCAAAATAAAGAATAAAAAATAGGGCTGGGGGTATAGCTCGGAGGTAGAATGCCCCTGAGTTCAATCCCCAGTACCGCAAAAAAAAAAAAAAAAAAAAAAATCATTGCTTAGGCAAATGTGGTAGTAAAAATAAATTTGAAAGTATAGATATTGTGTTAATTATTTACATGGGAGGCTATGTTTGGAAGGCCTCATACTATCCCTAACTGTTCTCATCTTTTAAAGGATTTACTCTGGTGTTGGAAATCAAGAAATTATTCATAAATATTTTCTGTGGTTTTTCATTTGGGATGGGAAGGGATTTTTCAAAGTTTTTCCATGCCTTTATTTGATTGAATTTCATGCTCACTGAAGCCCATTTCCATCACAGTCACCAACACCTTGAACTTGGTATGATTTTCCTCTGCTTAGTAGCCAGGCGATATTTGGTATAAGATTCTTGGCTTTTAAGCCACATGTCTTGGAAACAGACCTTACTGCATTAGTAAAGATTCCAGGGCATTCTTCTTACTGATCCAGCTAAGCCTTTGAAAATATGCTATGTCCACTAGGATTCTTTCAGCCTAGTCTGAGTTGAGTTTTTTGGATCTTCTAAGTAAAAGATCATGTCATTCACAAACAAGGATAGTTTCAATTATTCTTTCCCTATTTGTATTCCTTTGATTCCTTTCTCCTGTCTTATTGGGGCTAGAGTTTAGATTACTGTGTAGAGTGGTGATATGTAATAGATAACAAGTATTTGTTGAATATAAGATTCAGTGAAGAGATGGAGCTAGACATAGTTCTAATGACACATGCGAGTGCTAGGTCCATTGTGTCTGAAGCAAGACTAATTTTAAACTTTTGGGTTCCATGAATCAATAAATTTTGTTTTGCTCACTTATTTAATTTAAAAATACTTAACTAAACTAATTAGGTCTGGGTTTCTGGTATCTGTAAAAAAAAAAAAAGAGCCCCAGCTTCCACACGGAGCTAATGTAGATTGGGAAGTTACAGGAGACATCTCTGAGGAATTGATATTTGAGCTAACACTTGGAGGATGAATAGAAACTGGCCAAAGTAAGACTGTAGGGAGGAGAGGCAGTGCAGGGGAATATTCCAGGCTGGTAGACAATGGGAGCCCCAGTGCAGGCAGGAATTGAAAGCTGGCCACTGGGACTGAAATAAAATGAATGAGGTGGAGATCAGTGTCAGATGAAGCCAAGAGGTAGATTGAGGCCAAATGACAGGGGCCCTTGGAACAGGGACTCTTGGAAGCAGCAGGGAGAACTTCTCTTCTCTTCTCTTCTCTTCTCTTCTCTTCTCTTCTCTTCTCTTCTCTTCTCTTCTCTTCTCTTCTCTTCTCTCCTCTCCTCTCCTCTCCTCTCCTCTCCTCTCCTCTCCTCTCCTCTCCTCTCCTCTTCTTTTCTCTTCTCTTTTCTATTTTCCCTCCCTCCTTCCCTTCCTCCCTTGTACTGGGGATGGAACCCAAGGGCATTTTACCTCTGAACTACACCCCCAGCCCTATTTTTTATTATTATTATTATTATTATTATTATTATTATTATTATTATTATTGTTGTTGTTGTTATATTATTATTATTATTTTAATTTCTGAAACAGGGTCTCTCTATGTTGTGGAAGGTTTCACCAAGTTGCTTAGTTTGGCCGTGAACCTACAATTCTCCTGTCAACCTCCCAAGTACTGGGATTACAAGAGTGCGCCACCATGCCTGGCTTGCAGGGAGAATTTCTAATGTTATTCTGACAGAAACAAAGAACCATTTATAGATTTTAAGCAAGAAAGTGATATGATCTAGTATACTTTTCTAAAAGATCACTTTGGGTAGTAGATGGTTAATGGATTGCAGAGTTCACACACGACTGTGTGTGTGTGTGTGTGTGTGTGTGTGTATACATGTTTGTACGTGTGTGTATGTGTGTCTGTCTCTGTTTCAGAGTAATATTGTGGAAGTGGGGGAGATAGGGGTCCAGATAGGAAATGATAATGTTTGGACATGGATAGTGGCGATGGAGAGAAGTAGATGAAACAGAAACATATTTTGGAGGTATAATCAACAGGATTTGGTGACAGATTGGCTGTGGGGGTGACGAAGAGGGAGGCAACAAGAATAACTCCTGTGTTTTTGGCTTGAGTATCACGAGGGGTGCAGGTGCTGTTTGCTGAGATATGGAAGTCTGGAACAGGAGCAGATTGAGGAAGAAGCCCCTGGTCAGAGCAGCCTGGCCTGAAGCAATGTGCTTTTTAGTGTAGCATAGGCAACATTTTGATCATAGTTAGACACTGATACATCTTGTATATGTTGGATAAGTAACTTGCTGTGGCACATTAAAATTCCTTTTTCACCAGTGAAAAGTAAGAATAGCATCCTACTTGCTCTATTTTTCTCTGCAGATAACTTGGTTGTAGCAAATTCTCACAAAGCAAGAACACAGCCCCCCCTAAGAGCTGCATCTTGGGAGGGTGGGGGTGTTGAGGGCCGAGACTGCTGAAGGGGGAGCACTGGCTGAATGTAGAGAGCACCATTGTTGGCGAGGTTCCAGAAGGCAGCAGTGCATGCAGAGCTGGGCTAGCTGGGCTTTGTGGACCTTCCAACCTTGGGCCTCTACGATTCAGATTCAGCAGTTCAGTCAGTGGGACAGTATTATAAGAAGAAAGTAAATGCTGGACAGGATGGGAGAGGCTCTGGGATGAAACAGGTTGTAAAGTGGCCTCTAAGAACTCATTCATGTCTTTAAAATGAAAATTTACCATGAGGGCAGCCTGGACTTTTGAGCCACTTCAGTCACCTTATTCTTTCCCCGTTAGTTAAAATTACAAATACACAAATGAAGCCTAAAATTTTGTAGTAGCAAAATATTTTGGGAGTGTAAATTTGGGTACAGGACAATGAAGAATATTAAGTTTATTGCTTTTGGCGCTTGAAAAGCATAGTCATCACAGACTGAAGTTTGAATGTTTATTCTGTCATGTACCAGCTGTGTGATCATTAACAAGTCACTGAGCCTCCCTGGTCTCACTTTTCCCCTATGTAAAATGTAGGAATTTATAATTCCTGCCTTATAGGATTGTTATGAGGACCAACTGAAGTCCTAGATTCCAGAGTGGAGTTGATATTTAATAAAATATTAGTTACTATTAGTTTTTTATAAACTTTTAAAATAGGAGCTGGAGGTAATATTTTATCACTTAGAATAGTATTAATATTTTAGTGTTTTTTCTATGTATTTTTTGTTCTGTACATTTGTATTGCATAGTTATGATTGTGATTGAGCTGAATTTTGCATTCTGTTGTTTTGCATTTTGTTGTTCTGCCATAACAAAATAGGTCAGGTGGCTTAGATGACAGAAATTCATTTCTCAGTCTGGAGGCTAAGAAGTTCATGGCCAAAGCTCTAGCAGATTCAGTGTCTGCTTGGACCTGCTTCATGGTTCATAGAAGGTGCCTTCTCACTACGGCCTTGCATGGAATTTCCTTGGAGTGTGCTGGTGTGGGGCAAGATAGGGAGGGGCAGAGTTCTCTTTTGCTCTTTTTTAATTAATTTGTTTATTTTGAAAGTACTGGAGACGGAAGCCAGGAGTGCTCTGCCACTGAGTTACATCCCCAACCCTTTTTATTTTTAAATTTTGAGACAGGGTCTTGTTAAATTTCCCGGGCTGGCCTCAAACTTGTGATCCTCCTGTCTCAGCCTCCCAAGTACTGGGATTACAGGTGTGCACCACTGTGCCCAGCTTCTCTTGCTCTTCTTGTAGGGTATCCATCCCATTATGAGGGTCCCAATCTCATGACCTATTCTAAACTAATAGCCTTCCATAGGCCCCACCTCCTAATACCATCATATCGCAGCTTAGGGATTCAACATAAGAGTATGGGAGGGACACAAACATTCAGTCAATAATACCTGTTCTTTTTCTTTTCATATTATTATTAGACATCACCATTTTCCCCACCTATATTGTTATTTTCCAATAGGGCACAATATTAGGATACAATTCTCATACCATAAAATTCTCCCTTTAAGGTGTATGATTCAGCTGTCTTCATCATATCCACAGAGTAATATAACCATCACCACTATTTGATTTTTTTTTTTTTTTTGTGGTACTGGGGATTGAACTCAAGAGCATTCTATCTCCGGGCTATACCCCCAGCCCTATTTTTTATTCTTTATTTTGAAGCCGAGTCTCACTAAGTTGCGGAGTGCCTCACTAGGTAGCTGAGGCTGGCCGTGAACCCGGATCCTCTGGTCTCAGCCTCCCGAATGCTGGGATTACAAGCGTGCACCACCACGCCCGGCTACCACTATTTGATTTTAAGACATTGTCTTCTCCCTAAAAAGAAACCCTTATTCACCAGCATTCATCCCTCATTTCTTTCTTCCTCCCAGCCTCTGAAAGCCAGTAATCTACCTCCGTCTCTATAGATGTTTTCTATTCTGAATGGTTCTTACAAATGGAATCACTATGTGGTCCTTTGTGAGTTATCAGTTTAGGTAATGTTTTCAAGGTTCATCATGTTGTAGCACCTCATTTCTTTTTATTGCCAAATAATATTCAATTGTATTATATTTTATTGACCCATTCTTCAGTTAATGAACATTTGGGCTATTTTTTTTTTTTTGGCCATCATCAATAATGTTGCTAAGATTGTCTATGTTTATAAATCCTTTTATTCTAAACTTTGTGCAGACATATTTTTTCATGGTTGAATAATACTCAAAAATAGTAAAAACTAGAGTTTACCTAATGGCTCCCATAATGTTGGATATTTGGATTGCTTCCAATATATTTTCTTTTTTGTTTTAACAGTGATTTGGTGAATATTTGAAGTCTACTATACAGGTTATTTCCATATGGTTAAATTTCTACTGTTTTTGTTTTGTCTCAGAAGCTGATCTTGCTAAGAATATTTCACTTTTCTGCTGTGTAACCATTCAGTTCTTGATGACTATTCCCAGAGCTCCTTGAAAAGGTAGCTTGTATCCTATAAACTGGGCTTTTTTCTTGGCCTGGATCACCGGTGGTTACCCATCATGTCTGTTATCCAACCAGAACCAATCATTGTACTCCACCCCCCTGGGCACAGCAACCTGAGCCAGGTCCATGGGAATCCTCTGGGACTTCTCACACTTTCCCTGGGGAAGAAGCCCCTCAGTTTCTGGTTGTGTAGCTGCAAGAACGTAGTTCTAAATACAGGATGATGTTCATCAAAAAGAGTGACATCAACCCACAGAGGAGCTCAGATGAGGCACAGAGAGAGACAGCACTGGTGGGGTTTGACTTTGTGGCTTTAGTTGTCCCTACAGTCAGATGCACCCCTGTCTTTCCTATGGTTTGGCCAACAATCCCCACCTCTAAATTTTTTGTTTACTTCCTTTCAAGCAGGATTTCTGAACAGAATCCTGACTTAGAACTTAGCTAAAGTGCTCATTCCCCTGTAGCATTCAGATCAAGTGTCAAGTGACCATGTTCACAATTTGCAACAAAATGTTAGTGGTAGTAGTTGTTCTTTGTAGAGATATTTTCTGCATATGACAGGGTGGATAGAAAATGGAATAGAACCACAGATACTTGTTTTTGTATCTCGTTTCTATTTACTGGCTTTGCCACCTTAGGCAAGTTAGTTAATTTGTGAAGTCCTCATCCTCTTTTTCTGGGGAACAGAGATAAAGGCCCCTTCACAGATATGCTGTGGGGATTAACCAAGGTAATATAGATAACAATCACCACTTTACTACATTTAATTAAAGGTTAACTCTTCATCCTGTTACCTGAGATTTTGCTAATAAGATGACTGAGAGATACCAAATATGAGGAAATCTCACCCATGGGCTGAGAATCACAAAGGATTTTCAAAGTCTGCACTCAAACTGGAGTACTCAAAGATGACAGGCATCAGAACACCATGTCCTTGGGGTCTGCCTTCTCTCTCCAGAACCCATGTATGTCCTAGTTGTAGCATTTATCCCATAGTATTGCAATTGCCTATTCAATTGTCTGCTCTCATTCCCTGGAAGGAAAGGGACTAAGAATATTTTATTTATAGTTATATGCCCAGAACCTAGGATAGGCCTTGATTCAGAGTCTCTTCCTAATAAAGACTCATTGAACAAATGTTTGGATGCATGTATAAATTACCTAAAATTATAATGGAAATAGGCAGAAAAATGCCATGCCATATTTGTTACCTTAACAGATTTCCCATTTTCCTTCTGTGTTCCAAGCAGCAAGAATGATTGGAAGTAGTACAGCAATAACAAAAATAATAATCAAGGCCCAACAGAATTCAACAAAGCAGATGCAAATGTTGGCTTCACAGTGATTGAGGAAATTAGAAGTTGTATGTGAGGCATGTGCAGGATATGATGGTAGTCTCCAGGGCTTTGTTTATTAGCTTGGCTTTGGTGAGAAGTTTTTGTCTCATTCTTTGCAAAAAGTAATATAGGCAGTCTATCAAAGGTGTCAAGAGAAAACTAGCACACTTACCAACCATGATTGTACTTGCTTTAGCGCATTTGTAAATTTGGAGAAAATAAACACATTCTTACCAATATGGGCAAGGATTGCATGTAAGCAAAGGCACAAGTTAGGAACCTGCCTAATACCTGACTATTCTCTCTGCTGTCTGTCAGAGATCTGAGGAGCTTGGAGTCTAGGCAGCCCAGCATGCCCATCTACTGATTCTCAACTAATTGAATCAAAGAGAAGATGAAAACATCAGATGTGGAATGGAGAAAGTAGTCTCAACCCTGAACAAAACTGGCTTCCTCAGACATGCCCATCCAGTCACATGCAAGGTCAGTGAGGTGAGCATCCCTCTCCTCAGGGACAGCCGCTTACCCCATGTATCTGTGAGCGTTCCAACAGCTATAATCTAAAAGATTAAACACTTAGAGGAAGGATTTATTTTCTTACAGTTTCGGGTTCTGTCCATGTGAGGCAGGGGCTGTAGATCTCAGGGCATGGCAGTGGGAAGGAAAGAGAGAGAGACAGAGACAGAGAGAGAAAGAGAGAGAGAACGAGTATGGGCTGTGCTCCTCACATCATGGAGGCTGGAAACAAGAGGGAGATCAGGGGGAGGAGGAGCCATATATAATCCTCAAGCCACACCCCCAGGGACCCACCTTCTCCAGCCATACCCTTGTCACCACCCAGATGAATCATTGCAATGGGTTTATCCACTGCTGGGATTACAACCTTTATGCCTCAACTGCATCAACTCCAAACACCAATTTATGAGCTCTTCAAGGGGCATTCTGTATCTAACTATAGCA
>PVLC010036602.1:0-15710 GCA_004027655.1 Graphiurus murinus
GGGTCTGGGGATTGAACTCAGGGGCATTCTACCCCCGAGCTATACCCCCAGCCCTAGTTTTTATTCTTTATTTTGAAACCGAGTCTCACTAAGTTGCAGAATGCCTCACTAGGTAGCTGAGGCTGGCCTCGAACCCGGATCCTCCGGTCTCAGCCTCCCGAATGCTGGGATTACAAGCGTGCGCCACCACGCCCGGCTTTATTCTTTATTTTCAAACCAGGTCTCACTAAGTTGTGGTGTGACTCACTAGGTAGCTGAGGCTTGCCCTGAACCCGGATCCTCCGGTCTCAGCCTCCCGAATGCTGGGATTACAAGCGTGTGCCACCATGCCCGGCTGCCCCAGCCCTATTTTTTATTCTTTATTTTGAAACAGGGTCTCACTAAGTTGTGGGGAGGAGGGGCTCACTAAGCAGCTGAGGCTGGCCGTGAACCCAGATCCTCCAGTGTCAGCCTCCCAAATGCTGGGATTACAAGCGTGCGTCACCACTCCCAGCTGTTCTTTATTTTGAAACAGGATCTCAGTAAGTTGTGGAGAGCCTCACTAAATAGCTGAGGCTGGTCACAAACCTGAATCCTCTTGTCTCAGCCTCCCAAGTACTGGGATTACAATTGTGGGCCACTACGCCCAGCTCTTATTTATTTATTTATTTATTTATTTATTTATTTGAGGTACTGGGGATGGAACCTCTGGGCATTTTACCTCCAAGCTATAGCCCCAGCCCTATTTTTTATTTTTTATTTGAAACAGGGTCTCACTAAGTTGCAGAAGGCCTCACCAAGCAGCTGAGGCTGGCCGCAAACCCGGATCCTCTGGTCTCAGCCTCCCAAATGCTGGGATTACAAATGTGCACCCCCACGCCCGGCTTTATTTTTTTAATGTTGAAACAGAATCTCGCCAATTGCCAAGGCTAGTCTTGAACCTGTGATCCTCCTGTTTCAGCCTCCCAAGTACTGGGATTACAATTGTGTGCCACCACACCTGGCCAGTCAAAGCAATTTTGATTTAGTGCAACTCTTAAGAAATGGGCGCATGCTTGTAATTCTAGCATTTGAGAGGCTGAGACCAGAGGATCTGGGTTCACGGCCAGCCTCAGCTCCCTAGTGAGGCACTCTGCAACGTAGTGAGACCCTGTTTCAAAATAAAAAGAATTAAAAATAGGGTTGGGGGTATAGCTGGGAGGTAGAATGCCTCTGAGTTCAATCCCCAGTACCATACACACACAAAAAAAGGTAAGAGACAAAGTTTCTTTTAGACAAGATTGTTTGGATATGGTCTGATTAAAGATAGTAATTATTTTTGTAGTAGTTAATGGCCAGGGCTTTGGTGTCAGAATATCTAGGTTGACTCTCCACTTAAAAACTGTGACTTTGTTACCTTTTTGTTCCTCAAGTCCTGTATCTGTAAAACAAGGATACTAATAGCATCTGCCTCATAGGTTTATTATAAGGAGTCTGTGAGATAATACTTGTAAAGTGTTCAGAATGTTCAGTATCATTTATCACACTCTTATCAGGTACTTCACCTGTATACTATTCCATTTTTCTTACCCTGCAAAGGCAGGTGTTATTAAGTTAGGAAACTGAGGTTTACAAATTCTAAGCCACACAGGAAAGAGGCGGCAGAACTGGGATTCGAACCTTAGGTCTATTCGATTCCACAGCTCAACTCTTCATCTTATTATACATTATACTACTACCCATGACCTTTATACATTGAAAATACAGCTAGGTCTTCACTTTGTTGCACTTTTTTTTGTGTGTGGTACAGGGGTTTGAACTTAGGGGCATTCTACCTCTGAGCTATACCCCTAATACCCCTAGCCCTATTCCTTATTCTTCTTTTTTTTTTTTTTTGCGGTACTGGGGGTTGAACTCAGGGGCATTCTACCTCCGAGCTTTACCCCAGCCCTATTTTTTATTCTTTATTTTGAAACCGAGTCTCACTAAGTTGCGGAGTGTCTCACTAGGTAGCTGAGGCTGGCCACGAACCCGGCTCCTCCAGCTTCAGCCTCCCAAATGCTGGGATTACAAGCGTGCACCACCACGCCCGGCTTGCACATTTCTTTTCTGTAGGATTGCTGTGGTAGAAAAACAACTACAAGCCGGGCGTGGTGGCGCACGCTTGTAATCCCAACATTCGGGAGGCTGAGACCGAAGGATCCGGGTTTGCGGCCAGCCTCAGCTACCTAGTGAGGCACTCCGCAACTTAGTGAGGCTCGGTTTCAAAATAAAGAATAAAAAATAGGGCTGGGGGTATAGCTCCGCGGTAGAATGTCCCTGAGTTCAATCCCTAGTACCGCAAAAAAAAAAAAAAAAGAAAAGAAAAAGAAAAACAACTACATAGTTAAAGGAAATGTGCATACATCTTTTACCTAATTCAGTGTTGAAAAAGGGGTCAGTTGTCACCCTGGCTGGGGGCAACTCCCTGCTGTGGGAGTCAGCATGATCAGAAGAAAGGGAATACAGATGATTTAAGTTCTGTCTTCAGTCGGCTGCTGAATAGCAAGCAGTGACTCCGTAGAATCAGAGGAGGGTATCATTGAAGGGGTTTTGTCACTCAGCTCTGAGTTCGCCTCTTATTTTACAGATGGAGAAAGAGACTGAAAGAGTGAAGTGCCTCACTAAGGGCCATAGAGCCAGTTAAAGGCAGAGGCTGGCCTTGGAGCACAAGAGCCAGGTCCCAGTCCAGTGCTTCTTCCTTAGTACCATGCAGTGTTGTGCTCCAGTTCTCCCTTGTTAAGTGGGGGTAATAATAGCTTTATAGCTTCCTCATGGAATTGTTCTGAAGCAAATTAAAAGTGTAAACAAAAACACTTTGATAGGTATAAAACATTGTATACATGCAAGGTAGTCATGCTATTAGTCATGCAGTAATAATTATTAGTACCTGCTAAACTTGCATCACTCCTGGGAGACCTAGGAAGATGAGCTGGCCTTCAGGATGCTTGAAGTCTTTTATGGAACAGAGGCACATAATTCCAGTTATGGTAAGAGGTAGGAGATGAGGAGCTATAAAGGGGACTGGATTTTCTTTTTCTTTCTTTCTTTATTTTTTTTGTGGTACTGGGGATTGAACTCAGGGGCATTCTACCTCCGAGCTATAACCCAGCCCTATTTTTTATTCTTTATTTTGAAACCGAGTCTCACTAAGTTGCGGAGTGCCTCACTAAGTAGCTGAGGCTAGCCGCGAACCCGGATCCTCTGGTCTCAGCCTCCCGAATGCTGGGATTACAAGCGTGCGCCACCACGCCCGGCTTTGGATTTTCTTTTTATATATAAGTTGTGATGATGATGTGTGTGGAGAGGGGGGGATATTGAACCCTGGGGCATTCTACCTCTGAGCTACATCTCCAGCCCTGTTTTATTTATTTTCTTATTTCAAAACAGGGTCTCGCTAAGTTGTGGAGGGCTTCACCAAGTTGCTGAGGCTGGCTTTGAACCTGCAATCCCCCTCTCTCAGCCTTCTAAGTACTGGGACTACGGGTGTGCACTGCTACACCCAGCTAAGTTATGATTTGTGTGTGTGTGTGTGTGCAGTACTGGGGATTGAACCCAGGGGCCTTCTACCTCTGAGCTACACCCTCAGGCCTATTTTTTTTTTTTTTTATTCTTTATTTTGAAACAGGGTCTCAGTAAGTTGCAGAGTGCCTCACTAGGTAGCTGAGGCTGGCCTCGAACCCGGATCCTCTGGTCTCAGCCTCCCACGTACTGGGATTACAATGTGCACCACCATGCTCAGCTTATTTTTTATTTTGAGATAGGGTCTCATTAAATTGCCTGGGATGGCCTCAAATTTATAATCCTTCTGCCTTAGCCTCCAGAGTTGCTGGGATTGCAGAAGTACACCACACTTGGCCCATGAATCCATTTTCTTATTTGTAAAATGATAATAATATAATAGAAGCATATACGTTATAAGGTTATTTTTGTTTTGTTTTTTTTCTTTTAGTGGTACTAGGAATCGAACCCAGGGGCATTCTACTTCTGAGTTACACCCCCAGCCCTATTTTTAAAATTTTATTTTCAAACAGGGTCTCCCTGGTTGATGAGAGTCTCACTACTTGCTAAGGCTGTCCTCAAACCTGCAGTCTTCCTATCTCAGCCTCCCAAGTACTGGGATTATAGGCATACGATACCACCCCCAGGCTTATAAGCTTTTTGAACCTCTCCTCCTGTACTGCCTTACACACTCTTTTTTTTTTTTTTTTTCAGTACTAGGGATTGAACCCAGAAGTATTCTATCTCCGAGCTCCACCCCCAGACCTATTTTTTTATTCTTTATTTTGAAATAGGGTCTCACTGAGTTGCGGAATGCCTCACTAGGTAGCTGAGGCTGGCCTCAAACCCAGATCCTCCAGTCTCAGCCTCCCAAATACTGGGATTACAAGGGTGGGCCACCATGCCCGGCTCTTAGCACACTCTTCATAGAAGTATCTTCCCTCAGTTCTTTACTTCTTGTCATTTATGTTTCAGCTTAAATGTCATCTTCTCAGAGAGCCCCTCTATCAGGCAGGACTTGTAAGCAACAGAAAACAACTGTGGGTGATTATTGAAAGGGTATTTGGGAAACTCACAACACATCAGGGAAGGTCACAGAGCCAGGCTTGAAGAATGGGCTAGAGCAAGGGAATCTGGGCAGTTAGCCACAGAACCAGTCCAGTGAGGACACTTGCCACCACCACTGACACAGCTCACACCCCATCAGTAGTGGCACTGGACCCTGATGGCCACTGTAGCCACCTCTTTCTGCACCCCAGCAGGAACTCTCTGTGGCCCTCATATTCTGTGACACTAGAACCCAATTCAAGGTCTGGGGTAATGTGTCTAGTTCGGCCATCTGTGCACTTTCTGGCTACAGGGGAACCTTAGGAAGTATCTCAGTTGCCACCATTTCACTTCCTAGTGGGAGAACCTCTACTTTCCACCTGACTCATTAGTTGGGGAATTCCTCAAATATAGGAAGGGGTTCAGAGCAGCCAGACAGCTCCAAAAATGTCTACTACATCTTCTTTGATCTCAATTCTAAAAGTTTCTCATTAGTGACTCTCACATCTATCTGTTAATTTTCATCGTAACAGTTTTTCACTGTAGAATATTTTCTTATTCATATTTTTTTGCTTGTGTGTTTTGTTTTTTTCCACTATGCTGGGGATCAGACCCTGGGCCTCATGTGTGCTGGGCAAGCACTCTACCACTGAACTACATCCCTAGCCCGTGTTATTGTTTATTGTCTGTCCTGCTAGAATATAAGTACCGTGAAAGCAAGAACCTTGGTGGTTTTGTTCACTGCTGTGTCTCTTGGGTCTGGAACAGCACCTGCCATGTAGTAGAATCTTCAAGTGTACATTTGTTGAATGAATAAATAAATGAGTGAGTAAATATAAAGCACTTAGCACAATGCCTGACACAGAATAAATGCATAATATTTGGAAAATTATTATTCTTTAAACTATTTGTTTATTTACTTTTGAGGTATTAGAGATAGAACCCAGGAACACTCTACCTCTGAGTTATACCCCGAGCCCTATTTTACTTATATTTTGAAATAGGGTCTCACTAGGTTGATGAGTCTTACTACTTGCTGAAGGCTGTCCTCAAATCCAGCCCTACTTTATTTTTATTATTATTATTATTATTATTATTATTATTATTATTATTATTATTATTTGGTACTGGGGATTGAACCTAGAGACATCTTTTTTTTTTTTTTTTTTTTTTGGCAGTACTGGGGATTGAACCCAGGGGCATTCTACCTCCAAGCTTCACCTCCAGCCCTATTTTTTATTCTTTATTTTGAAACAGGGCCTCACTAAGTAGCTGAGGCTAGCTGCGAACCCGGATCCTCCCGTCTCAGCCTCCCAAATGCTGGGATTACAAGCGTGCGCCACCACGCCCAGCTGAACCTAGAGACATTCTTCCTCCAACCTACACCCCTAGCCCAATTTTATTTCTTATTTGGAAATAGGGTCTCACTAGATTGCTTAGAGCCACACTAAGTTTCTGAGGCTGGCTTTGAACCTGCAATCCTCCTGTCTCAGCCTCCTAAGTAGTAGAATTACAAGTACATGCCACTAGGCCTGACTTTATCCTAAGTCTTCAGACAGTTGTGTTATTCAAATGTTAATATCCATTCTGTGGATGAGGAAACACTAAAGTGAGAAAAATGGTTAGTTATGTATCTAATGAGCAGCAAAGTCAGGATTCAAACTCCCAACTTAACTGATCATTCTACTTGAGGGTGCCCTCTGGGGCCGCTTCCAGTTTGAGTATTTCTGAAATGCTAGGCTGTAGATGCTTAATTCTTACTTCAAAGGCAGTGTCATTTTTCCAGAATGGAAGTCATTACCAATATGTTAGAGTGGTGATGGTATAGCAAGTTAGTATTTGAGCAAAGGTTGTGGAACTTGAGAAAGCCACAGGTTTTGTTGTTGGGTTTTTTTTTTTGCGGTACTGGGGATTGAACTCAGGGGGGTTCTACCTCCGAGCTATACCCCCAGCCCTATTTTTTATTCTTTAGTTTGAAACCGAGTCTCACTAGGTTGCGGAGTGCCTCACTAGGTAGCTGAGGCTGGCCTCGAACCCGGATCCTGCGGTCTCAGCCTCCCGAATGCTGGGATTACAAGCGTGCGCCACCACGCCCGGCTGTTGGGTTTGTTTTTGTTGTTGTTTTTTGGTGGTACTGGGGAGAGTGTTCTACCTCCGAGCTACACTTCCAGCCCAATTTTATTCTTTTATTTTGAAACAGGGTCTCACTAAGTTGCCAAGGGCTTCACCAAGTTACAGAAGCTGTCCTTGAACCTCAGAGGTGATCCTCCTGCCTCAGCCTCCTAAGTACTGAACTGCATGTATGTACCACCATGCCTGGCTGTTTCTTCTCTCTCTCTTTTTTTTTTTTTTTTTTTTGCAGTGCTGGGGATTGAACCCAGGGGCATTCTACTGTTGAGCTACACCCCCAGCCCTATTTTTTATTCTTTATTTTTATTTTATTTATTTATTTATTTTTTGCGGTACTGGGGATTGAGCTCAGGGGCATTCTACCTCCGAGCTATACCCCCAGCCCTATTTTTTATTCTTTATTTTGAAACCGAGTCTCACTAGGTTTTGGAGTGCCTCACTAGGTAGCTGAAGCTGGCCACGAACCCGGATCCTCCGGACTCAGCCTCCTGAATGCTGGGATTACAAGCGTGCGCCACCACGCCCAGCTTATTCTTTATTTTTGAAACAGGGTCTCACTAAGTTGAAGAGGGCCTCACTAAATAGTTGAGGCTGGCTGCGAACCCGGATCCTCTGGTCTCAGCCTCCCAAGTACTGGGATTACAAGCATGCACCACCACGCCTGGCTTTGGAAACTCCTTTTTTCATTCTTCAATTCTGTGAATCTTTGAGAGAGCTGTGCTTTCTGTTGGGGATACTTATTTGGTGTTGGGGAGAGCCAGAAATTTGAAGCATAATAGAAAGTTCAAATGGGCTGGCATAGATGTATACTGATCAAGTTGGTATTGGTATTTGTCTAACTGTGCACTAGTGCTAACTTGTAGGACATGCTATCAACTTCTTTCATATACATGTCCAACCCCCCATTTTCTGGTGAAGCACACATGATTCTTTCACTGTTTATTCCAGTGGTCCCTGTGGTTATAAGTCACTGTCCTCCCTGTTCCCTATACCCATTCCAGGGGTTCTTCAAAGCTACAATTCAAGTTTTAGCAGTGGAATCAGGGCTCTGAAACCACCTTATTGCATCTCCCAAGATTTGATGATTTTTTTTTTTTCTCTAGGTAATTAAATGTATGTCTTGTGGACCTGGGCTTGGCTGGAATGCACAAGGGTCCTGAAGATCCTACTATAGCTTCCTTCTGTTGAACCCATTAAGAGAAGATGGCAAAAGTCAACATAACTAGAGACCTCATCCGTAGGCAGATCAAGGTAGGTATCCCAGACCTCTGAATCAGAGTATGAGATCTTTTCTTCCCCACATATTAATTTTTCAGATGAAAAAGATCTAGTTGGTGATTTGCCTAGAGTCACATAGCTTGTTAGCTGCAGACCTAAGACTATATAACCAAGGTCTCTCCCCTCCCTGTCTATCTTTCTTTCTCTCTCTCTCTCTCTTTCTTTTTTGGTGGTACTGGGGATTGAGCCCAGGGACATTCTATCTCTGGGCTACACCCTCAGCCCTATTTTTTATTTTTTTGTGGTACTGGAGATTGAACTCAGGGGCATTCTACCTCCGAGATATACCCCAGCCCCATTTTTTATTCTTTATTTTGAAACCAGGTCTCACTAAGTTGCGGAATGCCTCACTAGGTAGCTGAGGCTGGCCACGAACCCAGATCCTCCGGTCTCAGCCTCCCAAATGCCAATTTTTTATTCTTTAGTTTGAAACAGTGTCTCACTAAGTTGTGGAAGGCCTCACTAAGTAGCTGAGGCTGGCTTTGAACCCACGATCCTCTTGTCTCAGCCTCCCAAGTACTAGGATTACAAGTGTGAGTCACCACGCCTGGCTTTTTTTTTTTCTTTTTTTGTGGTACTGGAGATTGAACCCAGGGGCATTCTACCTCTGATCTACACTTCCTATTTTATTTTTTACTTGGAAACAGAATCTCATTAAGTTGCAGAGGGCCTCACCCAGTTGCTGAGGCTGGCCGTGAACCTATGATCCTCCCATTTCAGCCTCCCAAGTACTGGGATTACAAGAGTGCACCACCACACCCAGCTCACCTCCCCATGGAAGTCCTGGAGCGCACTTGTGCATGCGCTGCTTAGATTACTGTAGTGTTTGTTTGCTTGCTTGTTTGTTTTTGTGGCACTGGGTATTGAACCCAGGGGCATTCTACCTCCTAGCTAAGCTTCCATCCCTTTTTCTTGTTTTTTTTTTTTTTTTTTTTTTGTGGTACTGGGGATTGAACACAGGGGCATTCTACCTCCAAGCTACACCCCCAGCCCTATTTTTTATTCTTTATTTTGAAACCGGGTCTCACTAAGTTGCGGAGTGCCTCACTAGGTAGCTGAGGCTGTCTTGTTTGTTTTTTAAACAAGTATTGGTTGGTTGACGAGAGTCTCACTAAGTTGCTGAGACTCTCCTTGAACCTGAGATCCTCCTGTCTCAAACTCCTAAGTACGGGGATTATAAGTGTGTGCCACCATACCCAGCTACATCTGTTTTTTAGGTGGTGCACACAAGAATAAATACAGCTCCATCTCCTATGTTGTATATGTTATATAGAAGCTGAGGGAGCTGGGCGTGGTGGCTCACGCTTGTAATCCCAGCATTTGGGAGGCTGAGACCAGAGGATCCGGGTTCGCGGCCAGCCTCAGCTACCTAGTGAGGCACTCCACAACTTAGTGAGACTCGGTTTCAAAATAAAGAATAAAAAATAGGGCTGGGGGTATAGCTCAGAGGTAGAATGCCCCTGAGTTCAATCCCCAGTACCACAAAAAAAAAAAAAAAAAAAGAAGCTGGGGGATTCTTAGTCCCAGGGCAACTTAGATTCTTTCTTGTCTTCAAGGCTGTCCTGTACTAAAATAAAGCCTGTCCTCTGCAATTTATACATAGAAGATATTCTGATACCTGTGAGATGAATAGATAACTGGTTAGTCCAGTTCAGTTAGTGGGGTAGCCCCAGGCTTTGTTAGGAAAACCCTTAGTAAAGGAGTCATAGAAGATTAATGGAAAAGATTCAATCTACACATGATATGCTTCTGTGGTAGGGGAACCCCAAGTTCGAGTCAGGAGCCTCATCTCACCACTGCCTAATTAACTACGTACTTAACTAGTCGCTTTGCTTCCCTGTGCCTTGGTTTTCTGTTTTTAAATTATAATGCTAGCCAGGAGTGGTGGCACAGTCTTTGGGAGGCTGAGACAGGAAGATCACAGGTTCAAGAGCAGCCTCAACAATTTAGTGAGGCCCTCTGCAACTTAGTGAGACCCTGTTGCAAGCTAAAAACTAAAATAGGGCTAGGGGTATAGCTTAGAGGTAGAATGCCCCTGGATTCAATCCCCAGCAACACACACACACACACACACACACACACACGCACATTTGTAATCCCAGTACTTAACACACACGCACGCACGCACACACGCTTGTAATCCCAGTACTTGGAAGACTGAGACCGGAGAATCCGGGTTCTCAGCTAGCCTTAGCTACTTAGTGAGGCCCTCCGCAACTTAGTGGAGACCCTGTTTCAAAATAAAAACTAAAAAAATATTGGGCTGGGGGTATAGCTCAGAGGTAGAATGCCCCTGAGTTCAATACCCAGTGCCGCAAAAAAAAAAAAATTAAAATACTGTCTGCTTCCAAGATGTTCCTGAGAATGAACATGAGAAAGTTCTTTGAAAAAGAAAAAACAAATTGAGCCGGGTATTATGGCACATGCTTGTAATCCCAGCATTTGGGAGGCTGAAACCAGAGGATCTGGGTTCGCAGCCAGCCTCAGCTGCTTAGTGAGGCACTCCGAAACTTAGTGAGACCCTGTTTCAAAATAAAGGATAAAAAATAGGTCTGGGGCTGTAGCTCAGAGGTAGAATGCCCCCAGGTTCCATCCTCAGTACCACTAAAAAAAAAAAAGAAAAAAAAATTCAGAGGCTCCCTTTGAAAATTTTAAGTGGTAAGAACATTTTAAAATAAAAAAGTTTAAGCAGACGTGGTGGCGCACGCTTGTAATCCCAGTACTTGGGAGGCTGAGACAGGGGATCTCAGGTTTGAGGACAGCTTCAGCAAGTAGTGAGACTCTCATTCATCTAGTGAGACCCTGTTTCAAAATAAAAATAAAAAAGGCCGGGGGGGGGGTAGCTCGGAGATAGAATGCCCCTGGGCTCAATCCCCTGTGCCAAAAAAATAAAATAAAATATAGCCGGGCGTGGTGGTACACGCTTGTAATCCTAGTACTTGAGAGGCTGAGACCGTAGGATCCAGGTTCATGGCCAGCCTCAGCTGCTTAGTGAGGCTCTCTGCAATTTAGTGAGAGACCTTGTTTCAAAATAAAGAAGAAAAAATAAGACTGGGGGTGTAGCTCAGAGGTAGAATGCCCCTGGGTTTAATCCCCAGTGCCGCAAAAAAAATAAATAAACAAATAAATAAATATAAAAAAGCTTAAAAACCAAGCTTTTATCAGCTGGGTGTGGTGGCGCATGCTTGTAATCCCAGGACTTCGGAGGCTCAGACCGGAGGATCTGGATTCATGGTTAGCCTCAGCTACTTAGTGAGGCCCTCCGCAACTTAGTGAGACCCTTTTTCAAAATAAAGAAAAAAATAGGACTGGAGGCATAGCTTGGAGGTAGAATGCCCCTGGGTTCAATCCCAAGTACCGCAAAAAAAAAAAATAAGTATCATTTGTCATAAGCTGTGGCCATCATCTAGAAGGCCTGAGTGTGCCTCTATAGGAGCCATGTACTTGCTATACGTTAGTCTTTCTGTTTTGTATATTTTCCCCATGCATTCCTGAATACTTTTAGTTTATCCATTTGTGGGGTTCTTGGGGAGATATCATAAACTGAGTAGCCTTCAAGAGTGGGGACTATTACTATAGATACAGAATCAATAGGTTAGTTTTTTCCTTTGTGTATTCCCCCACAATATATATCCTAAAGATGATGCCCACCCCTTCCAACCTAAATATAGAAACATTCCCTATTTGTTTTTTCTAATTTTTCTTTTTGCGTTTTTTTTAACCCAATAGACCAATTTAAGTGCTTAATTATATACTCTCTTCTATTATATTTTAATCCCTGCCCAGTAGTGTAAACTGCTGTAGGCCAATTCTTTGTTATCTTTTGTATTTCCCATGGTGCCCAGCACAGGGCTGGCTATAGAATAGGTATGTTGAATTGAATCAATAAAACTCTGAGTTTTGTTTTTGTCCTCAGGAGCGGGGTGCCCTGAGCTTCGAACGGCGCTACCATGTCACTGACCCCTTTATCCGGCGGCTGGGCCTAGAAGCAGAGCTGCAGGTAAGACATCTGGTTTGCATACTAGACACACATGGTCTGTTCTCCATTTTCTGCATACAGACAAACCTCTTGGCATTATTCCAAGTGTAGATAGGTTATACCTGATGATTACCTCTCCTTTCATTAGGGAGCTAAATCTGAGTCCAGTTTCCTTTTTGAGAGCCCAGCATGGTGACACACACGTGTAATCCCAGTACTTGGGAGGCTGAGACAGGAGGATCAAAGGTTTGAGGCCAGCCTCAGCTACTTAGTGAGGCCCTCTGCAACTTAGTGAGACCTTGTTTCAAAAAAAGAACAAAAAATAGAGCTGGGGGTGGAGCAAAGAGGTAGAACGCCCCTGGGTTCAACTCCCAGCACCAAAAAAAAAATTTGCTATAAATTACTATTTGGTCTTGTTATTTGCTTTGTGGGTAGAAAATGGTTGTTGAATCTGGTACCACCATTTTTACTATTGGCATGGACAGTAATGATACTTACTTATATAGGAATTGAATTTTTTTTGGGGGGGTGCCATTGTGGATTGAACCCAGGGGATTGAATTCCTAGCCACCACACCTGGCTAGGAATTGAAAATTTACAAAAAAATTTCAGACACACATAAACATGTTTTATTTACATTCACGAACACACATTCACACTTTCTCATTTTAGCTTTAAAACAGTGCTGTGGAACATACATAGAAAATAAGTATTTATTTAAAAAACAAACAAACAAAACAACCAGGCGTGGTGGCGCACGCTTGTAATCCCAGCATTTGGGAGGCTGAGACCAGAGGATCCAGGTTCGCGGCCAGCCTCAGATACCTAGTGAGGCCCTCCGCAACTTAGTGAGACCCTGTTTCAAAATAAAGAATAAGAATAAAAAATAGGGCTAGGGGTATATCTCGGAGGTAGAATGCCCTTGAGTTCAATCCCCAGTACCAGGTGTAGAAGCCAGGCGTGGTGGTACACACTTGTAATCTCAGTACTTGGGAGACTAAGAGAATTTCAGGTTAGAGGATAGCACATGGTAACTTGTCAACACTCTCTTTCAAAATAAAAAATAAAATAGGGGCTGGTGGTATATCTCAGAGATAGAATGCTCCTGAGTTCAATCCTCAGTACACACGTGCTTCCAAAAACCAGGTTTAGTGAGGCTACACGCCTTGTCCAGGGTTCCCTGACAAGTCCATGGAGAGGCACGCCTGGTCCAGAAGCTTGGCTTTCTCATTCTGTTTGACATGGAGACTCTCCACAATGTTAATGCATTTTCTTTCTTCCTTAAGATCATGTTTGAAGCCAACTTTCAGGTTCCTACCCAACTCAGTGTTATCTGTAGGTTGAGTAAAAATTCTCTTTGGTTTCTTCAGATTGGTATTTGGGGTTCTTTTTTTTTTTTGTGGTACTGGGGATTGAACTCAGGGGCATTCTATCTCTGAGCTACACCCCTAGCCCTATTTTTTTTTATTTTTATTTTTATTTTTATTTTTTTTTGCGGTACTGGGGATTGAACCCAGAGGCATTCTACCTCCAAGCTACACCCCCAGCCCTATTTTTTATTCTTTATTTTGAAACTGGGTCTTACTAAGTTGCAGAGTGCTTCACTAGGTAGCTGAGGCTGGCAGCGAACCCGGATCCTCCGGTCTTAGCCTCCCAAATGCTAGGATTACAAGCGTGCGCCACCACGCCTGGCTAATTCTGACATGTCCATGGCTTGAATCCCCAGTACTGCAAAAAAAAAAAAAAAAAATAAATAAATAAATAAATAAATAAATAAATAAATAAATAAATAAAAATAAGAGCTGGGCGTGGTGGCGCATGCTTGTAATCCCAGCATTTGGGAGGCTGAGACTGAAGGATCCGGGTTTGAGGCCAACCTCAGCTACCTCGTGAGACCTCTGCAACTTAATGAGACCCTGTTTCAAAAATAAAGAATAAAAAATAGGGCTGGGGGTATAGCTTGGAGGTAGAATGCCCCTGAGTTCAATCCTCAGTACCGCAAAAAAAAATAAAAAAATAAATAAAAAATAAAATAAATAAATAAAAATAAGGCTGGGGGTGTAGCTCGGAAGTAGAATTTCTCTGAGTTCAATCCCCAGTACAAAAACTAATATATGTACATATTACGTACATACATATACGTAATATGTATGTATATATAAAATAGGGCTGGGGGTGTAGCTCATAGGCAGAATTCTCCTGGGTTCAATCCGTAGTACCATCCCCTGCAAAAAAAACATGGAGCAAATTGTGAGAATCATGAAGATGATTAAATAAATGTATATGTCCTAAGCACTTAAGACAGTATCTGACTCATAATAAACTGGCTCAATAGGTAACAACTATGATTCGTAAATCTTATAGTGCTTGTGCAAATTATCCATGCTGCTATAATTTTTTTCTACAAATTGGCTCATATCAATCCAGGTATGGTGGTGTAGGCTTGTAGTCCCTGTACTTGGGAGACTGAGACAGGAGGATCCGGGTACAGAGACAGCCTCAGCAACTTGTGAGGCCCTCCGCAACTTAGTGAGACCCTGTTTCCAAATAAAGAATAAAAAATAGGGCTGGGGGTGCAGCTCAGAAGTAGAATGCCCCTGGATTCAATCCCCAGTACTGCAAGAGAAAAAAATTGGCTCATATCATTCAGACTTGGTGAGCCCTTTTATACTTTTCCCAAGTACTGGGATTACAAGCATGAGCCACCATGCCCAGCTCTTTTATACTTTTAAAAAAGGGTTGTTTTCCCATGTCTTTGAAAATTCTCTGAAAGTATAACTTTTAATATAGTTTACTTATTTATGTTTTTCGAGATTCTCCCATATGGACTGGGGCATATAATTTCCTTTGTAGCATAATTTTAATTACATCTCTCTTTTCAAGTTATGGGTGGGGGATTAAATTTTGCCCTAAAGAGGACATTTAGCAGTGCCTAAAGACAAGTAGAAGGGTACCTACTGGCATTTAGAGGGTAGAGGCCAAGGATACTGCTAAACATCCTACATCACACATTATGGCAAAGAATGTGTCACAAAGAATTATGCAGTCTCAGCCGGGCATGGTGGCGCACGCTTGTAATCCCAGCATTCGGGAGGCTGAGACTGGAGGATCCGGGTTCGTGGCCAGCCTCAGCTACCTAGTGAGGCACTCCACAACTTAGTGAGACCCGGTTTCAAAATAAAGAATAAAAAAAATAGGGCTGGGGGTGTAGCTCAGAGGTAGAATGCCCCTGAGTTCAATCCCCAGTACCGCAGAAAAAAAAAAAAAAAGAATTATGCAGTCTCAGTGGCAATAATGCTGAGGTTGAGAAACCCAGCTGGCTGGGTCTCAGCTGCAACTCCACCTAAGCCAAGTAGTATATCTACCATCTCTTCCTGGTTTGATGATTAGTACCTGGTTTGATGATTAGTACAGAGTAGACTCAGAAACATGCACACCCTGCCGGGTGTGGTGGCACCCGCTTGTAATCCCAGTACTAGGGAAGCTGAGACCAGAAGATCCTGGTTTGAGGCCAGCCTCAGCTACTTTGTGAGGCCCCCCACAAATTAGTGAGACCCTGGTAGCCGGGCGTGGTGGCGCACGCTTGTAATCCCAGCATTCGGGAGTCTGAGACCGGAGGATCCGGGTTCGCGGCCAGCCTCAGCTGCTTAGTGAGGCACTCTGCAACTTAGTGAGATCCGGTTTCAAAATAAAGAATAAAAAATAGGGCTGGGGGTATAGCTCGGAGGTAAAATGCCCCTGAGTTCCATCCCCAGTACCGCAAAAAAAAAAAAAAAAA